>VZTL01067052.1:0-70262 GCA_013400535.1 Scopus umbretta | reverse complement strand
GGCGCGTCCCGGCAGCCGGCAGGGAGAGGCCGGAGCGCGGCGGGCTGTCTCCCGTCGGGACGCCCCGGCGCTGGCAGCGCGGGGCTGGGGGCTGGGGGCACCCCCGGTGCCGGCTCTCCCCGCCATCAGCGCTTCTCCCGTGCCCGGGCTGGCGGCGGGGCCACGGCCTTCCCACGGCCCCTGGCTCAGCTTCTCCGGGGTGTCGGTGCGGGGCTTTGGGGTCGCTGTTCTGCGGGAGGCGGGCAGAAGCCCCATAGATGCTGCAGGGAAAGCGCATTAATCTTGCACTGCTCCGGCATTCCTCTCCCGTGGATGTTCTTGGCCCCCAGCAGCTGCTCTCCTCTGCCTGTCCCCCCTCTCCCCAGCGCACACTAAAGCAAATATTTGTGCTGGCCCGGTAGCAAAAATTCCTCTGTTTGGAACCATCCGCAACCCGCCATCCCTCCGGGGTGGCACCGGGGCGCAGCAGGGACGTGCTGGCTCCTCGTCTCCCAGGTCGCTGCGGGCGGGCGGCGTGCACAGGGTGCGAGGCTTGGGCAGGGTTTGAGCTGGGGCAAGGCAAAGCCGCCGAGCAGAGGCGTGGGGCTGCCTTCTCCCCTGGGAAGGGTGGGCACCTGGAATGAGATTTCACCGCAGCCCCCCGAGCCTCTTCCTTCAGGTCCCTGGGCTTTTTAAGCTTTGTTTTACAGCCACAGTGGGCCTGCACCTCACCCTGCTGATGAGTGACCCAGTGCTGCGTGCCCCTGGCTGTGTCCAGTCCAAGGGACAAGCCCAGTGAGGGTCAGGGCACCAGGCACAGGGCAATGAGTTGGACTTTCCAGTCCTTCGGCCAGGCTGCTTGCAGCGAGGCCCCAGCTGAGTGCAGGAACAGCCAGACTCCTAGGTGAGTAGAATAGAATAGAATAGAATAGAATAGTTTAGTTCAGTTGGAAGGGACGTACAACGATCATCTAGTCCAACTGCCTGACCACTTCAGGGCTGACCAAAAGTTAAAGCATGTCATTGAGGGCATCTGACAGCTTGGGGCATCGACCAGCTCTCTAAGCAGCCTGTTCCCATGTTTGGCGACTCTCTTGGTAAAGAAATGCTTCCTCACGTCCAGTCTAAACCTCCCCTGACGCAGCTCTGAACCATTCGCACACGTCCTGTCCCTGGATCCTAGGGAGAGAAGATCAGCACCTCCCTGTAGGTGTGTTCCTACAGCTTGCAAGGTGTCACCAGGGACGAACCCACCTTGAGCCTGGCCACCCCAGGGAGCCACTGCTGCACGCAGGTCTCGCCAAGAGCACGGGCAGCGTGGGATTGAGATCCTTGCAGTGCCGGGGATTGGGCACAAATCCTGGGAGGCAAGAGCCTGGCCTGGCTCTTCTCTCTCATGCACAGACGAATGGCATGGCGGTGGGGCAGAGGAGGTAGGTGTGTTGTGAGGGTAGCAGAAAGCCTACAGGATGGCTTCTTTTTAGCGTCTGATTGGTTTCAAACCAGCTGGGGCACAGGTAGCGCAGCCTGCAACCGCCCGGTTGGCCTGGCCCCGTGGCAAGGAGCTGCGGGCGAGCAGAGCCTGGGAGACGAGGGCTGTTGCGGTTTGAGCAGGACGGAGGGCGGAGCGTGAAGGCCCTGATGAAATGGCTTGAGATGAGCGGAGCTGCTGCCAGGGGCGGCGCGAAGGCGGCGGAGAGGGGAGGGCTGGCTTTCCCCTGCGCGCAGGAGTCCCCGTGCACGCATGTGGGCTGACGCCTCGAGTGGGAGCTCTTCCAGCGCAGGGGGTTAAGCTGAGGAGGGCAAATTCACCACGTCATCGCAATCTCAGGTTTGAAGCTATTCACCCCAGACAGATGCGTGTCTCCCCGTATATCCCTCCTCGGGAGCGGCCAGCTTTTGCGTACTGCCTGTGAAATCACACCGCGTCTTTGCCGACGCACCTCCCCTGCCGGCGCCTTGCAGGTCTCTGCGTGTTGCAGATGGGGAAACTGAGGCACGAGCTCACATCTCGCTGGGAGGTAAAGAGGGTGAAGTCAGCCCCATTGTCTTGGCCGGGTCAGTCCCCAATCATGAATCATCTTCTGGCTAAGGAGAGCATCTGGAGCCCATCAGGATCACTGGTATAGGTCTAGCAGGGAAGAAGAGGCTGTGCCGAGCACGGGGAGCTCGTTCGGCTCTGCTCCACTCGCCTCCCATCCCCAGCCCACCCGCCCTTCCCAGCACTGACCTCTCCTACTGCCAAACGAGAAGGAACACGGACAATGTGCCTAGTTTTGTGGCTTTTCCAACAGACATCTGCTTACGTCAAGATTTCCTTCCAGAGCAAAATTCGAGAGTCAGGTTTAAACTGCCTTTCCTAACAGCTGCAATGCACACCCGGACACGATCGTGCCGGCGGTCGGGGTGAAGGCAGGGACCCCTACTGAAACACGACTTTATCCCATTTTCCTCTGTTTTCGAGGTGGTTTCCTCTTGCTCTGCCTCATGATGCAGGTTTCTTACAGCAGCAGCCTTGAGGTGTGCAGTGTTTGCTTCAGCTCATTCCCAGATCTCGAGGCTGGCTTAGCGAGCAGGAGGATTTTAAGCCTGGTAGGTGGTGAGGGCTTTTTCTTTTGCTTTCTGTGTGGCTTTCGCCTCATTTTCAAGCCTTCCTCTGCAATTGGAGAGGTCTGAACACCTTGCCATCGAGTGCAGGTGGAGATCCTTGAGTAATCACCTGACTCCGGCAGCCAGGGGATTCATAAAACCATCACACAGTGCAAGAGCCTTAATAAATCACAAAATGTGGTTGCTCAGAGACTTAAGCTGGCTTTTTTTCTAAATACAGTGTGTTTTCCTTAAGTCTTCTGTCAAATATTTAGCGTGAGAAAACTAAAATGACCCTTTAAATGTGAAGTAAGCTGAATAATGAAGTTACCACGTTACTGTGATTAAGAGCGGGGCTGGCCAGGGCAGGAGGGCTGGAAATGAGCAGCCACGGCCCTGCAGTAGCTCTGGAGCTGCTGGACAAGCCTCAGGGGAGAAATCCCGTGGGGAAGCAGTGTGGGAGCAGCGTAGCCCCGCGCCTGCGCTGAGTTACTTCCCCTCAGCTGCAGGGTCTCAATTCTCTGCCAGGGCTGGACCCTTCGGCATGGGCAGAGCCGGGAGCCGGGCGCTGCTCCAGGGATGCGACTTGCTGTAACGGATCTGCGAAACCCTGGCGCATGGAGCGATGGGCTCAGGATCCTGTGGGAAACGGCTCACTTGGCTACTGGCCTGGAAGGAGCTTAGCCAGTTCTGCAAACATTGATTGCAACCAGATGCTGCAGGGGATGCTTTTCCCGCTCTGGCTCTGCTCCGCCCCGCAGCGGAGCGTCTCGGTGGAGGAAGGGGACAGGGCCTGCCCTGGAGGTGATGCCTCAGGTGAGGTTTTCTGGGCGGCAGGGCTTTGGATGAGTCTCACTTGCTGGTGAGGGGGCAGGGGATGGGGTTGCCAGGGTTTCGGAGGGGGTTAGCAGGGGAACCCGACCTTTCTCCTTCTCCCCTGCTTGTCCTGGAGTCTCCCACTGCAGCAAGCAGCAGGCAGCAGCTTTTAAGCTAAGAAATACTTCCCAAAGTGCACCGGCTTGGACAGCTGCTGGCTTGGCCTCTGCTTTGCTTCCAGCCGAGAGAGGCAGCGGGGAGGGAGCAGGAGGCACGTCGAGGAGCGCAGAGCCCCGAGCGCGGCGGAGCGGCAGCCTCGCCCGGCCGCCCTCGCCCTGCAGCTGACGTAATGCCGAGCTGGAGGCGGGGGACAGTTTTGGCAGCAGGGGCTGCCAGATGTCTTGTATGGTTGGGATTTCCTCTGCTCTCTCACTTGCTGGGGACTCCTGCAAGCTGCTGTGCAACCACCCAGCCGCGGGTTTCGCTGCAGTCTCTGAAAGGTGGCCAGCGGGGCAACTGGGGTGCCTGGTCCTGCCCTGGCCTCACAAACCCCACCGGGAGCCCATGAGGCTAACTGCCGGGTGCAGACGCTGCAAGGACAAGAGAGTAAATACCTTTGCCCTGTGTCTTCCCGCTTAACATCTGGTGATATGAGTAAGGATCATCATCTCTTTACAAAATTGTCCACCCCAGATGCACTCTTGGAAGCCTATAATGCCAGAGCAGTGACACCAGCTGGGACCGATGCCTGCGGGGTTCAGCCTCCAACAGCCAAACTTGCATTTTTTACAGAACTACGTCTTACTACACTGAGGCCTCCATCCCGAGGACGCCGCTCGGCTGGAGCCCGTGGCCACAGATGTGAATCAAGCTTGTGCTCCCCACTGGCAGCAAGACGCGATGGGTGCAGGATCTGGGATGGAGCTGCTCTGCTCCAGCCGCTCCCAGGACCCCTCGCCCCGGGTCCCTGCCGTGCTGCTCAGATGCCTGGGTCGCTCCCGTGCCCAGAGCCCAGCGAGCAGCAGGCGTGGGGCTCCCACTGGCCTCCCAGTGCCCACTGGAGGGTGCTCTCTGTCAAGGTTTGCTCTGTAGATGCTTCCGAGTGCCCTTGGTGCAGCAGCTGGTGAGAAAAAGTAAGGTCTCTTACGGTCCCTCTGGAAAGCCCCTTTCCCGCTCCTGCTCCAAAATCCACCAGTTTATGCAGCCTCCCTGCTCACTCTCCAACCATCCCGTGCAGTTTTATCGAGCAGCTCCCAGCACGGACACATGGGCTGCAGGGGCTGTGGGTCTGGTCAGACACGGTCCTGCAGCCAGGACACCGAGGGCAGGACAGGGAACGGCGCCTGAGGCCAGACTTTTCTTCCATGCAATCCCCTGTACTTCCTGAGTTACATGCAAGGTCTACAGAACTTCATCTGAGTAGCACGAAATATCCCCACCCAGGCAAATGGACCACAGCTACTACCTCCTCCCTGTCCCTATCTGCCCACTAAAAATTAATCAGCAGACCAGATACTCCAAGAGCCTCTCCTACAGCCAGGTCTTCTCACTGATGCCACTCGCTACCAAAATTAGATACAGCATCCCTTGTTCTTAGCTCACACAGGGTCCAAATCATTATATATCTTTTTCTCTATCAGTTAGCTCACTTCTACCCTGGAAGGGACTGCTGCACACTTTGGAGCTGGGCTCTGCACTCGCTGAAACTTGTGCACTGCACAAGTTTGTTTGTTGAAGTGGATATTCAGCTACAAACTCATCACCCAGTTCCCTGGCTTAGGTTTCTCTGAGATGCTCATGAGTTTTTCTGGATTCAATTAACTTCCCTCTGTGTCGTCTGTGAACTGGGCTCTACTTTCCAATTCTTTCTCCTTTCCAGATCTCTGCGGAAAACATTAACACACGCAGCAATGAGATCCATGGTGGCAGTGCTCATGAAAAATTGAAGATTAAGTCCCCTTAGTTTTCTGTCTGGGCCATTTTTTTCACCTGTAACAGTATTCTTCTCTGGCCCTCTTGCCTGTCTTCAGTGCTGCACCTTGCTCAGATCTCTGGCTAGCCCAAATAAGCCATGCATCCTGTTGGAAGTAGGAGCAGTATCGGGGATGTTTTGGAGAGGCTGATACATTTTCCTTCACGGAATCCATGTCATCCCATCTGTGCTCCATTAGTCTATTTTTAATCACAATTCAAAAACATTTTCCAGGAAGAAATACAAAGCTTACTGGCCTGTAATTCCTCCAACCCCTAGCGACGTTTTAGGTCCAGGTACATGATTTGCTGCCAGGCAGAACAGGGGCTGCTTTAAAAGGCTGCATATTTTTGAAAGCAGATCAGCAATTAAAGTCTCCCCCTTTTTCATCGCATTATGACACCTTGTTGAGTCACTGTTGTGCACTAATTGGTTTTCTTGAGCTAGAGGCTGGTAATATTCCCTTACTAACCAGCTCCTGACAGCCTGCATGCTGAATCCTGCAGGCGCCCCATGTGATGTGCACACTCCTGGTTGGCATCATGTCCCTTCTGCTTGGAAGTGTACATTGGGATGAAGGGTTGCACTCAAGAGAAGAAGTAATGTGGATTTCACAGAGTGTTCTGAGTGCAGCTTGTTGCACCCTCTCCAGGCTTCCTTCGACGCTGGGACCAGCACGTGCTGGTGCTTGGTTTGCAGCGAGCTCCCTGAGACACCCCACGAACCTTGGCTGATGAAGGACACCAACAAAGCAGGGGTACGAGGAGGGGGGGGTCCGTGGTGGGGTCTTTTGGGGGTTTCCACCCGTGGAGGAGGCGCCTCTGCCGTACTCACATGTAAAGCGCCCCAGTGCTGGGGGGGACAGCTTTTGCAGCGCTGCCCGTGGCCGGGTCCTGCGGGACCCTGGGGGCTCAGGGCAGGAGGAGGCTCTGCGTCGCTGGTGCGCCGGTGCCACCAGCCTCTCTGCAGAGGGACCGCAGAGCAGCCGGCTGTACCCTGGGGTGCAGGGCAAAGGCAATGCTTTAAACTCTTCTCTGTCCCGCGGCCACACTTCTGAGGCAGAGGAAGCAATCTCCCTCTTTCCCGGGCCTGCAACAGCTCAGGCCACCTGCGTTCGGCTGTTCTGTACCTCTTTACACAGACAGCCCCCGTGACATCCACCTTGTCCTGTTCCCAACAGAAACAGGATGGTTGTGTGGCTCCGACAGGGATGCAAGGAACTTGTCTCACCTATCTTAACAAGGAGGCATAAGGTTGCCCTTAAGAATGAAAACCATCCTGCGCAACATTCAGCTGTGCCTGGGAAATGTCCCATTATTCAGGCGATCTCTCTCAGTATCGAAATATTAATTAAAAACTTTGCAAAGCTCAACTATATTTCCTCCCCTGTATTTTGCAGCATGTTGCTATTTAATCTTTGGGGACACAGAACGCATTATTTGATGTGCTGGCAATGATGAGTGAGTGCTTAAATAAACTAGTGCAAAATAATATTATCTGACAAAACCCACAGGCAAAATGCAATCTACAGGGCAAAGAAACATGGTTCTTCTAATAGATACACTGCAGGTATTTGTGTTTGTGTGGAAATGACACTTAGATACTGTGTGAATACCTGTGATTTTTGAACGAGTCCTAATATACGGGTCACCTGGGCAGAGTCTTTGTGGATGTGTCTTGCTGCATACTCAGAATTACTGATCCTTTTCTTTTGCTGAAACAGAGGGCTCCAGCCACGCTGACAGCGCATGGCATTCTTCACAGCGACGTTTTCGTGTGCTCTCTATTTCATCCTTAAGGTAATTTACTCTCACAAATGAAATGAGGCTTTTTTTCTGAGCCGGTAGATTTTGTAAGATTTCTACCAGTTTAAGAGCCAGGGGCTAATGCATCCCTGTGGCAGGTGGTGGCTGGGCAGCGGCGTGGGAGGATGCGCGCCGGCGGGCACCAGGAGAACCGGGGCGGGTCCGTACCCGTGACGGGGGAGAGCACATCGCTGTCCTGAGCGTGTCACTCGGCACGTGAAAACAATGTGCCCGCTGAGCCCAGGTGTGGCACTCGCTGCCCGAGAACCGAAAGAAGGGCTGGCTCAGGGGTAGTTAGAGGGAGAATTAGATCCCCAGGTTAAACGGTAGCCAGCGCTCTGGGGAGGCTTTAGCTGTTAGAGCTCATGAGGACACAGCTGGGAACGGGTTATTGGACACCCGTCTGCTGCAGGAGTCTCACCATTGCTGGTGACTCCACGTCCAGCCATCACCTTCAGGATGGGAGGTGAAAGTGGTTGGGCTCTGGCTCAGGCCCTCTGTCGTCCACCGGCTGGAGATGTTCCCTGTGCAACTGCAGTGATGGGTTGCTAAACAAGCTTCTGAACTGGGGGCTGCGATGGGCTATGTCTCGACCGAAAGGCTCCTGGACAGGATGGCCAGTCACTGCCTGAGGGGTGTTGACCATCCGCAAGTGTCCTTGTGGAGGTACTGCCAGATCGGTCAGGGGAGACTCCCAGAGACTCACGTTTATTTGTGTGGGGATGCTTTCCACATGCCTCAATATCCAAATGGTCAAAGGTTTGACCCATTCCCTTGTGAACAGCCACCTGCTTTAGTTATAGGGTGTTTTTTTCCCCAGAAGAAAAGTTATAAGGTTTCTGTGCATTCATATAACGAGTTTATAGAGGGTTATATAGACATCTGCACATGTGCCATGTCCCGGTAGCTGCCTGGAGTTTGCAGCAAGAGCAGCCTGCTGAGGTTCAGCAGTGCTGTGGGACAGGACGGTCCATCTCGGCCTCTCGGAGCCAGCCCTGCCAATCCAGCAGCCAGATCCGTCACAGGGCCTGGCAGGGGTGACATGGCTGGCTGAGGACATCACAGGGGACATCTCCTGGCTGCTTGGCTTTGGTGCTCACCCGATGCCTTTGTCTCCACTGGAACGGCACTGTCAGTGAAACTTGGGATGTTTTCCTAACTGACCCGCGGGCGATACTGGAGAACATCTGAGCATCACAGTCCCACATGCCCTGTCTCAACCTCAGCCCCCATCCACCCATAAACCTAACAAATATTACAATAACTTACCCTTAACATTGGTTCTCAAGTCCGACTCAGAAGCCAACCACACTTGAAACTAAACTAATTTCCTTTTTCCTAAATCCCAAAGTAACCTGAACATGAACCGTGACCCAACAGCTGCTGGCCTGAAGCTAACCTTCATCCCGTTCCTGGTGTTCAGCTTTTAACGGAGCAGCCAGCACCTGCCTGCAGCCTGTTCCTGGAGCTTAACCCCACGTGCCAGCCCAATTTCTAATCCGCTCTGCTCTTGTCCCATAGTATTGTTGGTAATTTGCTGGTGCAGGCTTTGGAAACAGTGTGCATGAAAGCTCCTGCTCTAAAGGGTCCAGGATTTTGCCACTCTGCAAAATTATACGTGGCTGCAAAGCAGCAGGGACAACGGCCACCATTTTTCATGGGGCTGTGTTCCCTGTGGAGGAGGCCCTCATGTCTTTCAGAGGCAGCATCTGGCTCATCCTCCTTGCAGGGAGCAGAACGTCACAAGGATGTGTCCTCACCTGCAGAATCACCGCAGTCCCTTGACATGTGGGAGCCGAACATGGCGATGCCTCCAAGCAATGCCAGGCAGAAGCGGTGGTACACGTGTTAAAATCCTCCCCATCTTACCCAGGGTTTGGCAGGGCTCCTTGCGCCACCGCCTGCCGCAACAGCTCATTCTCTTCCATTAGCGTGCGGTGGCGAGAGGAGTGTCACTCAGGGTGATCAATCACTGCCACTTCCCATTACGATAATGAATGTCTCCTGCTTCCTAATTTGCTCTCCTAGTTTTGCCAGCCGTGGCCACGCTCCCTACACATATTAAATGTGTGACGAACATTGTCATTAGTGTCTGTGTCATTCAGTAAGCGACTCTCAGCAAGTTAAATAAATGTTGGCTAGAACTTCTGCCCGTAATGATGCACCGCTGCGTGCTTGGGAAACGCGCTCTCCCCCTCCCTTTGCTGCCCAGCTCCTCTCCTGGAGCCCTGCTGCCTGCGAAGAGGCCAGGCGCCGGAGGTGGGTGCTGCACGCCGTTTGCACGCTTGCTGCCCTGTTCCCCAAAGCGGGGCCATACTGGGAGTGCAACGGCACAGGGCTCTCGGGTCTCCTCCAGCGGCCGACCCTGTGCTGGGCCTTGCGTGGAAAAAAAACCCCAAGAATTCAGACCCATCACAGAGTGGAAACTCATCCTTCTGCTTCTGTCTCCCTGGGCCCTCCGCTATCTGGTTGCAAAATCTTCCTTTACCGTTCGCCCAAGCAGCGGAGCCCAGCAGCGCATCAGCCAAGCTGTTCTGTCGCTAACGTGAGTGTTGGTAAGGTCACATATGGCTGCTTGTGCATCAGCTGTTTTATCCACGAGCTCTGGGCCCTGGGCCACGAGCGAGATCCAAGCCGGCGAGAGCGTGTGTAAGCTGTTGCTGGCCTGCGTTTTCTGAAGAAGCAGCAGAATCAGACAGAAAACAAAGACACGGAGAGCTGTTGCACCCGGGGCACCCCGCCTCTGACTTGACGCCGGCGAGGCTCCCCGTGGACAACGCCTGTGCAAGGCAAAGAAAGCCTGGCAGCTCTCCCCTGCCCTGCCTGCTGCCACACCGCAGGAGCCCCGGCACTGGGGAGGTTAAACCGGCCACACTGAGAGGGCTAGGATTTCAGCTGCATCAGAGTTTCAGCAGCCGCTGTGGTTTTCCCGAGCTGTGCCGTAGCAAGCTGTGAGTAGGGAAGTTTGCAGAGGAAGCATGTGGCAGCGCTTGGTGTCCACCAATAATTCAGATGTTGCAGTGAATAGGAGTTGATGAGGGATCTGGAAAGAGCGAGATGCAAGTGAACGCTGTCGTCGGCCGAGCTGGAAGCTGGACATATCCAGAATCAGCCTGAACACATCAGGGCTTGCCAGGGAACCGGGGCAAAGGGGTCGCTGAAACACTGGCTGATTAGTTCTACTAATGCCTCATTTGGGAAGATGAGTGTTTCAAAAATGATGTATTGATCAAGATCACTGGTTATTCCATGCTGCTTGATGGGTTTGAAAATGAGCTTTTTTTATGGGTACACATCACTGGCTGGAACAGCCAAATCGGTCTTTCATTAATACATACATTACATTTAATTTTTCCCCCTCAGAGAGGGCAGAAAGAGAAAGGGATTCAGAGAGGGCTGTGAGTTTGATCCAGAACTACTGAGCTGTGGCCAGCAACCTGCAGGCAGGTTTCCTTCAAATCTTGGCCCAGCTAGGGTCTTGTCTGGCAGAGCTCAAGCCATTCAAACCTCAAAAGAAAACAAGAAAACACAGCTTGAGACACCTAAGACCATAACCCCAGCTGCTGTGAACAGTAATCCTGCATGCCCACGCCACCCAAGGGGTCCTGCATGCACCATGGCACAGGGCAGTTTGCAGACCAAAGCCTAATGGTCACGGCCAGGGTAGACACTGTGCTCAGGTCGGCTGCTCTCCCCGACATGGAGGTGCTGCCCAGCATCATCTTTTTACCTGTCCTTTGCCACAGGGACCCGGCACGTCCCATCTCCCTGCGGGAGGGCCACCAGGAGAGAAGGTGCTGTGCACTGCTGCTGTCCCAGCCGTCCCAGCCCTGTCCCCCGTCTCGAGAGGTGCACATGCAGCCCGGGGGTCAGGCACGTCTTGGTGACATCAGGGAGACACAGAATGCCCCAAATGTCCATGTATCGCAGGTGTAGCTTTCCCATAGTACCTTAAAGCCCTACTTTACTCAGGCTGGCTCCTAATGCAGCGTTTGCATGCATCATCTTGCCTCTTCCAGGCAGAGGGCATTGAGATTGCTTTTGGGTATATCTTGCCCTGATTTTCAGAGATTTAAGGGTGGCCAGTTCCTGGTTTGCAAAGCTGTGAGTTTTGCTGAACTTCCCATCCTAAAAGGACTCAAGACACCACCAGCGATCTGGATTTCTCCCCTACAGTCCTGTGACACAAATGGGGACACTTTCTCGCCCCTGTGGTGCCCTTTTAATTTGTGAGCAGGGGGAAATGGTTCTGGGAGGCAGGAGCCCCGTGCTCCAGCCTGGCTGTACCACCAGGATCCGTATACCCCTCGTGTCCAGTGCAGTAGCCCAAAAACATCAGCCCAGGGGTGGCTGGGACATACAGCAGCCAGGGTCTCTGCTGGGAATTGGGGTGGGACCAGGGATCAGCGCCCTTGGGGCAGGACTTCACTCCAATGCAGCTTATTAAAGGGAAACATGGGACGATGACCTACCTTCCCCGCAGTGGAGATGCCTCTCCTTGCGCCAGGCACTCTGCGCTCCCTGCAGAAGTGTAGGCACCTCCAGGAAATGATCTGCTTGTCCTCCATCAAACAGCAGAAGAAGCACCAAGTGTCACTGATCCTAAAAGGCGTTTGGAGGATAGAGCTGAGGATGCCTACACACGAGGGCACAGTGAGTACTGCGCGTCGAGACCCTGGTTTTGGCTAGTTAACGTGAAGTCATGATTCTCCCATGGCCACAGGAGTGCTGCTCTGGGCTGGGCAGGCTCTGGTTGTGGCATGGGTGCCTGAGCACCTTGCAGCGGTGCCTTGACATACAGAGGCGCTGTGGGGACTGTGCTGAGCTGCCTCTTGATGGCAGCATCTTCTCCAAGTGGGAAAACATCCCACCAAGCCCTGTGGAGCGCAGGCCACATGGAGCAGGATCAGGTGGGTCGGAGCTGTGGCTCATCCCAAAACAGGCAGGATCTGTGTCCCTCAGCTCTTGGCCAGCTCTGCCCCAGCTGGACTCAGACCAATGCAGAGAAAAGATCATCTTATAGAGTTGGTGTGTGTGTGGTGGTGGTGGGGGTCCAGAGCAAAGTCCCTCTCTGCCAAAGCATGACTTTACATTTATATTCACTGGCTTTAGCCCTCTTCTAATCTAAACTTTTAATGTATTGATGTGACTGCAAATGGCTGAGTAGCAGCCATATACAATGCAGCAATATATTTGATTAAATATGGGCTAGTTTATATGCAACATACATTTTAAAGACATACTATATTACCAACAAATTTTTTGCCTGGATTTATATAAATATTTATAGGGCCCGGGGGGTGACTTCCTCTCCTGGAAATAAATAGTGTTACTTTTCGATATTGAAATACATATTTCTAGAACAGAAATGAATTATTTATTCTCCTCATGTGAGATGTGTCCAGCATCAAAGCAGACTACAGAAGGGGAGTGTTTGCCTCTGATCTCGATCCTCTGTCCTCTGCAGAGCTCCTCGGGACGGGCATCTCCATCACCTCTGTCCTGGCACCGTGGCTGGGTGTGATGGTGACAGCTTTCGGGGCCTGTCCTCTGGGTGTCACTGTGCAATCACTCTAGAAATGCTGAGCATCACTGCTTGGGAAGGGATTTGGCCCAAAAGAGGAAAGGAAAATATTTCTCATCGTCTGCTACGCCCCCAGCCCTGCTGATGGCCAAGCGTCCTGGCTTTGCTTTGGGTTCTTTTCCCCCTTCGCCCGCCCCTTCCTGCCTGTTCTCCTCCAGCTGCAGTGCTCGCCTCTCTCCTGCCAATATCCTGGACCCCCTTCAGTCTCTCCCCTCCTCCCTCTGGCGCAGGCTCCCTCTCCTCCTGGGAGGCCAGCCAGCATGCTTCCCCGGGATGCTCGCCCCACGGGACACCTGGCCTGGAGTCCCCTCCAGCAACCAGAGGTGGATGCTGGGGACAGCTGGTGCTCCATGGTCATGGCTCCACAGGTGGAGGGTCTGGAGCTGGGAAGAGATGCTCCTTGCCTGCAGCCTGGCATGCCAGTGGCTTGGGGGAGGCTGGCCTCTGTTTAAGATCCATGCTATTTTTGAAGAGGGGCAATACAACAGGCTGGGGCTAGTGCAAGGTTAGAGAAACCCCTCCACCCCAGTCATTCATATTTTACCAAAGGGAGGTAATCTGTCTCAGAACCTTCTGAGGACTGACGAGTCCCGATAATTCATGTCTCAGGGGATGGGAGTCCTGTCTGAGAAACTACACAGACCTAGCTGGTAAGCCTGGTCCATCCTGCACCAGTGGAAAGCTTTATATCAATGACCTAACAGGCATCAGGTGAAGGTTCTTATCGGTTTTGGGGCAGGAGGCGTTAAGTATCGGACTCTGCAAGAGGGATCCATCCAGCAAGGAGTCTGTGCTTTGCTGGGTCAGGTGCAATGCTAGGCACACCCATGCCCCACTGTGAGCCTGCCCGCATTGGGCAGGCCAAGCCAGGTCATGGCTGCAGGCTCTAGTTGCTTTAATCCTCCTCCTGCGGCTGCTGGAGTGTGTGCTGTGGGCAAAAAGCCCCCGGGAATGGGAGGGAGAACTGGGTGATGACCCCAGCATGGAGAGGTGGGTAGGGAGCACCAGCCGGGGCATCCCCTGCCCTGGGTCCTGCAATCTGCCCTGTCCATCTGCTCAGTGTCACTGACTGTGACCTGAAAGGCTCCAGGAACCACATCCCTAACGACTTCTTAAGTTCTGCCCTGGTTGTTAGGAGTGGAGAAAGGCCATATCAGTATCTCATCCTGCCCGTGCAATGAGCAGAGTCAATGGGTATCCTGCCTGCAGACATCACCAGGGAGTCCTGCACAGATGCTGCTGCCAGCCAGGAATGTTCCTACAAGGCAGGGCTCGGCCTCCCAAAGAGCACGCAGGGAGGGAGATGTTCCTGGGAATGGCTCTGTCTCTGGACCGGAGGAAACCATCCTCCAGGAGCACTTCCTTGCTTCTGCTGCTGTTGTGGCTATGGGGAGAACCTCTTCTGGCATCATCTCTGTGCAGAAAATTGCCCTTCGCCAGCATGCCCCGGCCCATCCTGATTGCTGTTCCTGGGGGCCGCGTGTCCGTGCTGGGGTTTCTGTCTGGGACACAGGGCTGCTGCTCCTGGGGTGTGGAGAGCCACAGCTTTTGTCTCATTGTCATGAAAATGGATGTGTTTTGCTGCTCTTTGCTTTGGCTGTACTGGGTTTTGTCCTGAAATGTTTGATCTTTTGTTGGTGATGCTGTGAGGAAACACAAATAGCACTGCAGATGGAAGGGGAAAGGGAATTAGACTTTAATAACACAGGTGCACCTGAAGGCACTGGATATCTGTCCTCAGTAGGCTTCTGCCAGATTCAAAGAACAAACACGATCAGCCCAGCTGAGCACACTCTTTGTAGTCTACTGCAAACACTTACCCTGACTGTAGACAAGAGAGATAGGGAGATAGACGGTCAAACAGACTGGCTTTGGAGAGCAAAACCAAAGCAAATCTATTTGCCAGAATTTCTCTCAAATCACGCAATCCCTTTCCTGGGAACGCACTGTTGACATCAGCCTGGTGAGAGGACTTTCACTTTATCTGGACTCTTCCTTGACGTGCTGCTGGATCTGCTGTCACCGACGATGCCCATGGCCTAGTAGTTGACATCTCCAGCTGTCCAGGAGGAGAGAGGCTGGTGCCCACCAGCCTCTTCTGGGCAGCTCAGGTCTGCTGCAGTGTGCACCCTCCCGTGGGGTGCAAGGCTGCCACTCAGCAGCGCCGTGCCCTGCCGTGCCAGCCCAGGCTTGCTCTGCGCACGTCGCCGTGCTCAGGACTGCATCTCTCCAGCTCTGCATGTCCTTTGTATTCTGTCATGCGGGAGAATGATGGCCATGCCCTGGCCAGGGCACACCTAGAGTTAGGGTCCCGGTGACTCATTAGGGCAGGAGGGGACAGCAGGGTGACAAAACCTGCAGAACATCTCTTGGCCCCAGAGGAGTTCTCTGCTTAGCAGAGAGGTAAACAAGGCCCGTGCAGGAGCTTGGGACTTCCCTGCCCAGGGAAGGAGCCTGCACTGGGCTGTTGGCTGGAAAGTGGGAGCTGATGGTTTGCTGGTGTTAAGGGGTCCTGGTGCATAGGGCTGCGATGCCTCCTTCTCCTTGGCACGGCTGAGGCCAAGGCCGGTTGTGAGACAGGAATGGTTGGACAGCCACTCTGGGCAGGGCTTGCTGCTGTGTGCTCGCGATAAACTTGGGGGAGAGCACAGGTTCTGTTCCTCCACCTTTATGTGCCTCTCCCCTTACACGCACACTTTCTTCTGAAGAAAAGGAGCAGCTGGGAAAACCAGAGCCTGGTGCGGAGCCACCCACGGGGTTAAGGAGGAGTTGTTTTTTACTCCAGGACAGAAAGTCCCCTGTCCCTCCGGGCACAGTGGGAACAATGTTAGGGGCAGCACTGCCAAGTTCCCAGCCTGGTCCTTGCCTCACCCACACCCCATCCAAAGCGTTACCACAAATATTGGCATGGGCGAGAGAAGCCTGCCCAGGAGCTGTGCTGATGCAGTGTGCTCACAGCATTGCCCCATCACTGCCCGGGCGATGCCCCAGCCATCTCCCTCCCAGAGAAATGCAGTTTCAGGGGGCACGGGCAGAGGGGCAGAGGGGGGCCAGGAGGGCCAGGGGCGGCACAGCTGGGGACGGCTGCGGAGAGCAGGAGAGAGCAGGACAGGCCTGGGAGGGGCTTTGAAGAACTGCTGTAACTCCTGAAAGTCACAGAGCTGGGGCAGAAAGCAAACCCAGAGGAAGGGACCTGCTGGGAGGGCGCAGGGCAGGGGCAGGTTTATTTATGATCACCTTTCATTTTTGTTCTGACACACTCAGCGGCTACGGAGGTTCCCATACTTTCAAAAGCAACTTGTTCCAGTTTCTTTTCAGGTAAAACTTCACTTTTCAGTTTAAAAGCTCTTTTTGGAGGAGCTCATTATACAGAAAACATCCAGGCAAATCCACCTCAAGCCTCTCTCTGCTCGGGACGCTGCTTCCCATTACAGGTACAAAACCTCTGACCCCAGCAGACTGCTGCCCCCCCTCCGGGCCATGCACACCGTACCGCATCCTGGCACCTTCCCACTCCCCTCGCTCCACTCATGTTCATTTTTTGCCTGAAATCAGCAGCTTGTTGGGGAAGGAGTTGTTTTTTCAGGCTTTGTGCAGCAACGTAGCAGTGGCAAGGGCGGTGGGCACGGCGGGCTCCAGCTCCTGGTGGCGTGTTTTTTGCAGTGGAGTCAGTCCTTCCGTAGTGTCTCTCACCCTCATGGTCGTAAAGAGAAGTCCTTAAAAATAGAATTTGAGAAGACATGGAGGAGGGGCAGCTCCCTGGAACTGGATGCCCTGCCCCGTGCAAGCAATGCAGTGGCCTGAGCCAATGCAGATGCAGTGGCCTGAGCCTGCAGACATCCTGGGACAGTCACTATGAGACGGGAAGGAGCGCTGAGGTTGGCCCCAGGATGCTCCTCACATCTGTGATGTCGGGTGCCCAAAACACCCTTTTCCAAGAAGGACCCCCACATAGCCCATATGGCGCTGCCCGGGGAAGTGGCTACACTTGCACAGATTCATTAAGGACTTTTGGAAGGTGGCCATGTCCTGGGTGAGCAGTGTTCACCTCTGGAGCACGGGGACCAGGGGATGGGAGAGCTGTGTGGCCCTCGTGGTGCTTTACAGAGCAGGGGCAATGTCCTCAGCAGGGTGAGGAGCAAGTCCAGGAAACAAAGTGCTCACAGCCTGCTGCGCTTCCCTGCCTTCCTGCCTTGCAGGGTGCGGGGATGGGCAAGTTCCCGTGTTTCTTCCTCCCAATTGCCCCGGTGAAGGTTTTCTGGGGTTTTTCCCATGGCTCAGCTTGGACCCTGTTGGATGTAGGGGAGAGGAAGGGCCAAGATGAGTTGTGGTGGTGGAAAACTGTCAAGAAACTTTTCTGAATAGCTGAGCCACGGGGTCAGCGTGGTATTTCACAGTGAGCACAGATATTTAATTACGAGGGTTACAGGGCAGTTTGACATTACTGTTTCTGCTGCGTTGCAATCAAATGGGTTCATCTAAGTTAATGATCTCATGTGGGGAATTTATCATGATTTGCCGCTGATGGCAGGACAGGGCTCTGAGAGGGACGTGCTCAACCCAGTGTAGGCCTGTGAAATATTCGGCAGGCAAAGGCAGCTTGGCACCCCACGTGGCCTCCCGACTCTGCTGGGGACCTCTCCTGCCACTGGCTCTGTGTGGCACCAACACCAGCACGCTCTGTGCATTGCAGTGCTGGCCTCGTAGCTGGTTCGCTCGTCTTCCCCTCTCCCCATACTGCTGGAATGACTTGCATCCTCCCTGACGATGGGTCTCATTTGTCTCAGCTCAGGGAGGCGAGGGCATCTCCAGTGGTGTTTCCAAGGTGCTTGGGGCTACATAAAATGCTAAATGAGATGTCTGCAGGCTTCTCCATCTTCATTCTTGGTGGGGTGAAGAGGAGGAAATGCAGCTATCGCCCCAGATGTGGAAATCTGAGCTTGGCAGTGCACATCCCCTCAGGAAATTCCCAGTGTCCCCATCAGAGTTTCCAAAGATCCCCTAGTCTGGAGTTTGGGCTGGCTCCAGACCTCGTCACCATCTGGCAACACAGTGGTCTAAAGCTCTGGTTTCTATCTGGTACCATCATTGATCACACTGGTGTGTGTGGAGGAGAAAGCATGCCTTGACTGTGGTGTAAGGAGCCTGGACCTGCTGCATCCAGTGCTCCAGGTGCGAGAGTCCACATGCGGCTGCTACAACCGTACCGCTTCCTAGGAGCGTCAGGTGCTGGCCATGTAGGGGACAGAAGCCAGATGGGTGTTTCTAAGCCACCATTTCTAAGCCATCTAAGTCATCATTTCTGGGCTGTGGTTTCAGCAAGTATGTGGATAAGCCCATGAAAAGAGAAAAGTGTGGGCATCCCAATGTTTCACCAGACTTCAGAAGCCTGGGACTCCTTTTGGAGCAGACAGCAGCGTGAGGGGAGGAAGGACTATGCCCTAGAGTGGTGAATGCCCTACAGAAGGATCAGCACGGTGTTATCTACCCATAAGAAGTGGAAGAGCTATGAAGGGCAACCAGAGACCTAGGACTGAGCTCTGCCCGACTCTGGGCAACTCTCCCCTGTCTTTCATCCACACACTGTCTGTCTGGGTTCCTTGTGCTGCAAATTTGGGACGGAAAGCCATCCCACTTCTGCATAGGTGGGCCTAGTCTTGGTGGGAACAGATAGGAACTACAGTGCCATAAAGAACGACCACAGCAGCTTTGGACTCCCTAGGGAGGTGACAAGAGTTAGCACAGGATAGTGGGAGGGAAATGCAGGAGGAACTTGCAGATTATTTCTGCCTGCCACTGCTGAACTGCTATGCTGGCTTCCAGCCCTGCCTTCCAGCTGGCCGTCTGGACCAGATGAGTGCGCTTACAGCCCATGGGCAACTTCCCGACCTTAGTGCTGCGCTGGTGCACTTTTCCTACTGACGGCAAACAGGCAGCAAGTGCAATGCTTCTATCATCAGCTGTGGACCAACACCCCCAGGAGAGCTCTGAGACCCTCTGATGGGGTCTAGCATGTGCCTGGGGCTAGAGAAACTGAGCATGGCCAGCATCAGCCCTGAGTTTCCGCAGTGACAGATCCTGAAGGGAAAGAATGAGTTGTGTTGCTCAGACACTTCTGTGCAGCTGCTCAGGAAGGGTGGCAGACCCTCCAAAGCCCCCCCTCTCCGCAGCGGGGTGAGAACAGGCAGAAGATGCTCACATCCAGCCCAGGGCTGTCGGCAGCAGCTCCTGTGGGAACGGAGCAGCAGAGGCTAGTGAGGAAAGAAAGCAACGGCAGGAAGGGAGCTGTGATTCCTTTTGTCGGGAAATCGATAAATCAGAGGGTCTCACACTCCTTTTGGCATGTCATCCCATTTAGAAATCCAGCTGGGAGGTGGGCAGCGCAGGGAGCTGGTGGCTCTGCAGTGAGACACTAATGCAGCTCAGCTTGCTAAAGCCAGAAAACACTTAAAAATAGCAACTGGATGGCCTTCTCTGAACACCATTAGTCATCTTTTTCCCCAGAGGTGCAGATGAGACCAGCCTGGACTCCAGCTGAACGTCTGCTCTTACCCGTTGGGGCCATTAGTAAGGAAGGGAGGGAGGAGGCACTGCACCTTTGGGCAGAGACCCTGGCAGAGGCGGGCCTGGTGCTTGGCTTTCCTCGCAAGCAGGATCTCCCTGCAGCACCAGCCCCTGACCCTTGGGAGATCCACTCTGCAGTCTGGCTTGGGAAATGCGAGCTTACGAGCCCAAGTCAGGGCTATGGCTCTTCATGACATGCAGGATCTCATGGGCTGGAGACCCTCACAGCATCTCAAGTTTTCCTCTCCCTATTGCTTCACCTCTCTTACCTGGGGACAGTGTAAAGCAGCTCTTCACAGAGCCTGACAGTGTCTGCGCCAGCCCGCCAGTGTAATACAGCCACTGGTGGCAAAGGTAGGGTGGAAGGTAGGGTGGAAATGCCTTCCATTTACTTTTACAAGTAGATCCGCCTGAGATGAAAGCTGATGTTTGTGATTTCTTCTTTTGTCTTGCAGCAGTTGTATATCTTTTATGGCCCAGCATTTTTTGGTCATTTCAAACTCAAAATTCCTGGTGAAAACAACCAGAAAATGCATTTGATGGTTTAACTCTTGATGGTTTAATTCTTGGTCCCCAGTTAGCATTATCTAGTCTCAGTTTCAAAATTAGCAATTGTAATTGATACCTGAGCATGGGATAACTACTTCTGGATTGAGCTTCTGTCAGCCTTCATGACAGTTCATTCAGTCACAAGATGATTTATGCAAGCTCAGGGCTTCACAAGTACAATTTTCTGTTTCCCTGCCTATGAACTGATTTTATTTTATTCTCGTTGCCTCTTATTCTAACTCACAAATTGATGCTCATCTTCTGTCATTTATTTGTATTAGCTTAGGACTGAGTGAACGCAACATTCATTAAGGAGACGAACACAAACACGAGGCATGTGTGCTGTGTACATCTGGAGCTCTGGCAGGAGACAGAGAGTCTACATCCCGTGGCTCATGCACACACGAGTAGACTCGTAATTCTTTAATCGGTTCTCCCTTCCACTTCACGGATCAGGTAGAAGCCCTGGGCTGAGTGGGGATGCACAAAAAGCGGTTGGATTTGCTCTTCTGCATGCAGCACGGGTGCTGCCGAGGGGCCTGGGCCCCGGGGCAAGGCAGACAAGGTGCAGCGGGGCTGATGTGTGGGCTTGCTAATGAGCTGTGCCCTGGCAGGCCAAACGAGAGACTGTCAGGGAGAGCTGCCAGGACGGTGCCGGGGAGGAGGAGGATGAAATGCAGGTGTCTGCCAGGCTGCTAGAGGAGGAGCAGAGGACCACTGGTGGGAGATGGGTCTCTCTTTCTCCAGGGCTCGCTGCAGGGCTGCTGCAGCAGTGGCTGGAGGAGATCAAAACCAGTACCATGTCTGGGGCAGGCCAAGCCCCCTCAGGCATGTGGGCGTTTGTTAGAGCCGTCACGAGCAATGAGGTTTAGCTTTGCGGGTCTGTCACGCTGTGAAAGCCGCTGTATCCCCGCACACGGGACAGCCACTGCAGCGGAGTGGCTTTTACCGCTCAGGAGCGAGACCTCCATAGCCACAACATTTCAGCTCAGTGCCCCAAAGCAGCCATGGGGCAAATGATGTATTGCAAAGAGGATTAAGAACACAACAGAAAACACCATCGTGCAGTAGCACCAGTCCACAGCCTGCATCCAGCCTACAGGTCAGGGCAGGAGGGCAGTTAGCGTCCTGCCCCAGATGTCCTTGTACGTAGCCTAGTAGGTTGGGAGGCTGGTGAGCATCTCAGCCCAGAGACTCTGCCCCCTCCACCCCAGAGCTCTGGTGTGAAGCCTGGCTGGTGTGACTGCAGGACTTTACACCAGCCAGCCCAGAGTTTTTGGCGAAACCTGCAGGGCAGTCTGTGGTGCTGCCAGAAGAGCTCTTTTGCTGGCTTGTTTTGGGCTGTGATGAGGTGCTGTCTGCTGGGTAGGGTGGGGTAGTGGAAGCCATTGCCTGGACGCGCTCAGCACTGCCCTGAGGGATGGGGTGTGGGAGCACGCTGCTCCCCACGAGGGAGGGCTCGTGCCCCAGACGCAGCCCCTTGCGCTCAAAGCTGCCTCGCCTGCCCGAGGCCGGGCACCTGCGGGCTGCAGCACGTCCCACCTCCAGCTCCAGCCAGGGCACACGGAGACAGACGCTGCCCTGCAAGGAGCCTGGTGTGGCTCAGCCAGCAGCAAAGAGGCACAGAGAAAGCGCTCACCATCGTTAACACAAAGCCAAAAAGCAAATAAAAGGCCCTTTGTCCTTCTTCTCATTAGTCTGTGTGTCTCCCCAGTGCAGGGGAAGTAATTATCCATTTCTTCATGCTGGTGTGGAGAGTCTCTTCTTTCCCTCCATGCGTGCCCAAACACCTTGTCTGCAGAGTTAATTGACATGTACAATGGATTTCTTCTTGCTGTCCCCATTCTCTGAAAGGGCTCTGTGTTGTGAGTTTTTGTCTTTTTTTTTTTGCTGGTGCCTGCTCAATTAACCAAATAGCAGCAATTTTGCCTTTAGGGAAGGGATTATTCCCCGGGCGGTGAGCGGCACTCAGACATGCACGCGGAGGCGGTCCCCACTTTCCAGGCTGCGCGGACCCGGAGCAGGTGGCTCCTGCTTCCCGTGCAGGGCTGGCCACCCGCGCAGAGCGGGACACGCTTTTGAGAACTCGCATCTCTGGCTGCCCGGCCCCACAGCTCCGGGCACCTCTCTGTCCGTGGGCTCTCCTTGAAAGCAAACACCACACCGCCTGTGGGTCACGTCCTCTCCAGCAAAAGGAGATTCAAGGTGATGAAAACGAAATCTCTCTTCTCTCCCACCAGCCGTGGCTTTTAGCACTTTACCCAGCGGGTTCTGCATTTCTGTGGTCCAAAGAGCGGGAGGTGATTTCCTGGAGCGGCAAGTCATGGCGGCTGATGAAGGAGCGGCTCTGGCTGTGCCTACTTTTAGCCCAGGTGGCAAATTGTGCGCCCAGCTCCCCGGCAGCCCAGCAAGCCCTGGCACGCAGCAGCAACGCAGCGCCCGGCAAAGGGGCTGAGCCCTCTGCGGTACGGGATGCCTCCCTGCCGCGGCTCGGCGACGGGCACCCGCGGGCAGGGCGAGGGCTCATCATTTAAAGCCCAGACCTGCACTGCTGGAGCCAGACGGAGTCTGCTGGAGGCAGGACTGGGTCCTGATGTCTCCCAGGGGACTGGAGTCCCACCTGGCTTCTCCCTCTGCTGCGCCGCAGAGTTTGAAGGGTGCAGACACAGCCAGGGGCTGCTCAGCCGGTGCCAAACCCAATCCCCCAGCCCCTGCAGGGAAGCCTGGTCCGTGTAATCTCAGAGCAGCAACGGCTCCGCAAGCCAAGGCCACACAAATCCTCGTGCCTCTGTCTAAGAGCGGTTTTGACAGCCCTAATGGTCTCTCGGTTTAGCCTTGAGCTCTTAAAAAGCACCTCATACACACCGATAATAACTAATTTGGAAGATGTTATTGAATTAATACTACTGATGTCCCCTCCTGAAGGTTGGGCTGGTAATAAAGTCATACAATAGTATTTATGCTAACACTAAAATTAATTACCTGCCATTTTTATGTGTATTAATGATTTGATTGTGATGCTTTTTATAGCTGTAATGGAAGGCCAGTGACTGATATACCTCTGTTCTTTATGAATGTAATTAAAAAGAAAGCACTTTAAGGCATTTATTCACAAATAACACGCACCAGGATCTGAACCTCAGGTGGTATGTATGATCCACACTGTTTATTAAATGTCATATGCACAGTTACGGGCTCCCACATGATTTACATCAGGTTGCTAGAGTGGGATGTGATCTCTAGGCACATTGCCGGGTGAGCAACAAGTGGGAGTTGCGATGGGAGACGCACAGCGACGCAGAGCCGAGTGCGCTGTGGGCGAGGAGCGCAGCGTCTTGCCTCACCTTCCTCTGAGTGTCTTGGTCAGTACGAGGCTCAGAAAGCTCCTGGACGTGAGTGTCCTTCGACCAAGTGCTGCACACGGTTGTGCCGGGTCCTCGTTGCACAGCAGCACTTTGAGCATCTGCCATGGAGGCTCGCTGCTCTTCCCAGTGGTGGGTGGGATAGAGGAACACAGGGGGTGTTTTTGAGATTTTGGGGTGGCACAGGCTGCTGTGGGCAACAGTGACGCTCTTGGATCTGTGTGCTGGCCCCCCTTACACTCGTAAGCCTGCTTTGGATATCACAGGGCAGCCCCCTCCTGCTACCAGACTTAGAGTTTGTTTGACTTTTTGATGTCCTTAGAGATAGTACCACACCAAGATCGGCCCTGTTAAAGGTGACGAGGACCTCACCTCCCAGCTATTTCCCAAGTGCACTGGTATACACATTCTTTTAAATCCCGTGGCTACAAGACGTCTTGACCTCTTAGATTCAGAAACTGCAGCCTCAGAGCAAGAAAATGGCAAGCTGGATTTCTACTGATGTGCTGCCTCCCCCAGCAGCCCCTCATCTCTCTGGCGTCCACCAGCCCACACTGGCGGTTAAGACATTTCACAATCTCCACACCCAAGGGGGACATCTAAATTCAATGGATCTGTCTGGGAGATCTTCCCCTGGTTCTGAGCAGGAAGGTCGTCTCCGGCTTAATGTGTGTGACTGGCCATTTGGGGCTGAGCTCTCGAGAGGGTTTGTGTAGGAGATGTGTCAGTTGTGGGTTTCATTCCTCCCGATGACAGTGGAGCGCTCTGACTGCACAGTATCTGACAGGCAGTGCATCAGTACAGTTAAGCCTCTTCCTTCTGGCTTCTCCTCCAGCCATCTGACCTCCTCTGTAGAGATCTGAGGCATCACCGTTGATTTTAATACTCTCTGTTTATGGGTTATTATTCCGTTGGGGTTGGTTCCTGCTGCACAGGAAGCCCCTGTGCTCCCAGGTACGAGGAGAACATTGCTCAGCACTCATCCGGCTGGTTCTGGCTCTCTGGCAGCACATCCCATGTTGTTCTTCGTTTGCCATCCCAACCGGGACACATTTTTGTCTTGTCCACTTGGGATACCTGTAAAGGTGGGCAAACGGTACTCCGTGATGGAGCCTGCAAAGGCAGCGCTTCCGAGTGCCGTGAATCTGTGGGGCCTGTCTCCATCCACCCCTTACTCTTCTGCTCTCCTTGCACACGACCCACAGTGTCTTCTGATAAATCCGTGGATTTTTTTTTTTTCCTCATAATCTCTTGGTTACTTTTGTCCAAAGGGACTGGTTTTAAGACTGATATTTTCACAGCCTCCTGCTGTGTGGTGGTGTGAAGGTGTGGAGGTGAGGTTTCCTGTAGAACAGGGCAGTTTTGACTCTGTTTTACCCACTTCTTAATGTTCTAAATAAATTTTAAGGCATTTTTTGAACTTACTCTGGGGAATTACTTTGGGAAGGGCTCTGACATAAGCCGTTTGCGAGATCAGCAGGAATCTGTGATTTATTCTGGAGACAAGCTTGCATGTGCGAAGTTAAAACCTGCTGGAAAGTCTCACCTATCTCTAATTCCCCTAGAACACGTAACCCGTCCCCTCACCACCCCTCTATGCTGTG
This sequence comes from Scopus umbretta, assembly GCA_013400535.1. Classification (NCBI taxonomy): domain Eukaryota; kingdom Metazoa; phylum Chordata; class Aves; order Pelecaniformes; family Scopidae; genus Scopus; species Scopus umbretta. Next base: position 45,438 of record VZTL01067052.1, on the reverse strand, counting down.
AAAATTTAGAAGCAGTAACAATTATCAGGCACTGCTTTCATGGCACATACTTCTATCACTCCTTTCAGTTCACCTGAGTTTTTCTGCTACTGGCAACTGCAATTGCTCCTAATTTATATTAAGCAGTGCCTAGGCATCCCAGGCAAGATCAGGGTGGTGAGACTGGCGAGTACCCCTGCCATGAATGATGTGCAATCCGAGCAGATGGACAGAGGAGCAGGAGACAAGCCCTGGAGGATTCCTTATGACCTTTCATTTTGAGGCAATGGTGTACGGTTGCTTATGCAGAGGGAACAATATTCTCCACGTCTGATTAGTATTAAATGTTTCACAGCTCACGAAGTCCCGGCGTGCATTAGCATATGGCAGAGTTGCCTCAGTTTTGGCTACGGCACGAGGATGATTAATTAGTAAGACATTTTTATGTATGAAAAGAAAAACATTACAATCCTTGTGGTTGGCAGCATGCTGATGTTTTACATTTCTGTAAGGGATAGGAGGATATGCTCATTGGCATGCTTCCCTGAAATGTTTACCAGTAAACACTTATGCTTGTTTTCTTAAATAAAAAAAATTGCGTATTACATGTTAGAGTAATAGCATGTTGGAAATAGGCCCTTTGGAAGGGAAATGGGATAGTGTGATCTCCTGCTGCAGAAATGCACTTCTCTAACTTTAAATTAAAATATACAGATTGTTAGGAGGAAAGTTAAGCTTGGAAGAGGAAAGGAAGTTGGGAAGAGATTTGCAGAAGAGCCATTAAGAGCATTATGAAGTTGAAATGGAAATGCAGGTGCATGATAGCACCAGAAGCAGCACTAGAAAAGGGATTAGGGGAGTGAGCCATATTGATAGCTGATGACAAGACTGATGGCTGAACCAAGAGGCACTGCAAAGTGTGCGGCTTGTATCAAGACCACATCACATACGGTTTATTAGCGGAGAGCCTTCACTCCAATAACAGGAAGATGGCACTAAGGGACAACTCATCATATGTGCAGTTCTCTTCCTACGGTCTCAACAGGAGGGCAGATGGTGGATGAAGATGTCCAAAACCGAGGAACAAAACACAACAGGCAGCATCATCATCTGAGCACCTGAGATTTAGCAAGCATGGTCCTGAGACACAAAATCCCCCCACAACAAATGTTTGACTCCTGAAATATGTAAGAGGCCAGTGTCCTGGCCTGCAGAGGCTGTGGGAGCAACAGAGCACGGATTCACCCTGGATGGGGACCCCCGATTCACCCACCCTGAGATCCTCCTGCAGTTTCCAAGGAAACCTTTTTTTGATCCCTTCCCAAATTACAAGGGTTGCTTTAAAGCACTGACATACTGTTACAAGGATGTTCAGGATGGCACATGCAAGCTCAGGTACCGTATGGCTTAGGAAATGGAGAGAGCAACAACAAATAGCAAGACTTAGAGGACAACCGATCCCAGAACCTGGGAGAATCACTGGCACCCTGGTCAACAGCTGAGGACTTTCAAATCTCTCCCAGAAACTTGTGTCATGTGCTCAGAGAGATATCTTGTTTTTCTGAGCTCCATGTGATGGCCGGCCCATCTTCTCTGTCAACGATCTTGATCTAGGGTCAGACAGCGCCAGTGCCTAAATTGGCTTCTTCTCTCCAGGTGAAGCATTTCTAAATTTAGTTTCCAGAGACAGACAATAGTCAGACCTCCAAAAGCAGTTCTGCGAAGCTCTGAGCTGCCAGGACTGTTCTCCATGCCTTGGCACCTGCATGCACCAAACGTAACGCCTCTTACCCGTGCCTTGATGGATAACTCCTGGAACTCCCAGCACCTCCCCTCAGCCACCTGCTTCCCAAACCTGCCTGTACCGTCCCAGAAACATTTGGCTGATTAAGTCCGTTTCACTGGATTGTGACAAATCGCTTGGATCACCGCAGAAGAGCAGCTGTCCATCCTGAACCTTGTCCCACTGAGCTTTGCCATTTGCAAGCTGCCAGTGATGACTTTTACATCATTGCTGCAGATCTGAAAGTGTGCTCACCCAAGAACTACTTCTGGGGGCTCCTTTCCGCAGGAGAGCTACCAGCAAGCTAGTTTTAAATATACCTAATGACTGTCCGACTAATTTCGTGTGGTACAAAGATTTATACCAAAATATCGGCGTAGGATTGAGTCAAATTCCCCAAAAGACTGCATCTATGTCTCATAGTACAATGGCTTTTACCCGTCAAATCCTTTGTCCCTTCAGCATACGTGGGTCACATGGGAGGCAGGAGACAGGGCACGCGGGGACAGAGGGCTGAGCGAAATGGGACGGAGCTGCGTGCACCTCTGAGAGGAGCGGGGTGCTGGAGGTGGGAGTACACATGTTGGGAGAGGAGGGACCAGAGGCAGGCAGAAGCACAGACCACACAATAGCACAGAAATATCGGATCCAAAGGTACCGGGCTTTTGGGTTAGAAAAAGTAGGCAATTTTCCCTGTCAGAGCAGGTCAGCACAGGAACATGCACAGTAACGCACAAGGTGGATAGAGCAGGTAAGCCCTCCAAGCTCCCCGCAGAAAGCAATCACAGAAGAAGGCCCAAGGGAAGATGCACATGAGCCATGGCCTTGCTGGAAGACTCAAAGAACCAGAACCCAGCTTCGGAGAGGCTTGGACCAGGAATCCACTGCAGCCGCCTGAGGGACCACCGGTTCGTGTCTCCAGCTCATCACCGCTGAGCAAGCTATTTTCCTGCACAAACACCACTGCAGAAATATCCCTTCCCTTCGTGCCCCCAGGAATTTAGCAGCTCTCAAGGTCCATGTGCAAGGATTTCTCTTCACTTGCTTCTCCCTTGTTGAATAAGCGGTGGCAAATTAGGTCATGTGGAGCTAAATTGAGCATTAACTGTTCTCCCTTCAGAACTACTGCTGCAGCCTCTCCGGGGAAATAAAAACTGTTTCAAAATGTGACTTGGATCAGATTGCTTCCCCTCCACTGCTGGAAACCTCTGGGCTTTCCAGAGATGAGTGGCTGGGAGAAAGCTCCTGGCAAAGAGCAGGGCTTTGGGGAGGCTTAATGACGAACAAGGGCAGGCAAGGGTGTTGGAGTCTCCAACCTGCACTTGCAACCTGCACGTTGCTCCCCACCACACAGCTCTGCTGCTGCATCCCATAGCTCTGCTGCAGAACCTGCTGCCAGCTCCCTACACACCCAGTGATGCCCCTTCATGCAGAATCAAACCACAAATTGCTCTTTCAGGCCTTCAGTATAACTCAGAGACAGAAGGCCAAGCATGACTCAGATTCTCCTTCTGCTGTGACCTGCCTGTTCCAGGGAGGAGGTGCAGAGTCCCCAGCACCACCGATCTGGCCCCAAGGCATCCTCATCCCTGCCGCCACCCCTGCTATCCATGTGAGGTGACGGGTGGGCCTTGGGGTGAGCGGCACAGGCAGGGCTGGGACGTGGGGCAGGGTTTCACCTTCGCATCCTTTGCTATGCAGGCAATGTCCCTGTCTGAGCTGATGCCCTGGGCTGTCCTACAGTCTCTGGAGAAGAAGTCCGCTCCTAGGGCTTCAGCTGTGCTCTCCCGGCTTGCCCTCCAAAACACGTTGCTCAATTGTTCCTTGACAGCAACCTGAAGGATGCACAAGTAGGCAGCTCAGAGTGGTGGGATCAATCCCCTTCGTGATCTCTTACAGCCTGGCTCACTCACAGCTGCTGCAGGGGCCTGGAAAAAGCTTCTGAGATGCTGGAGCAAGATGAGTGCTTTGTAGACTCTCCCGCCCCTGTGAAATTTTGCATGGATTTGACCTGCGCTCGAACCTCCATCCGTGCTCACCACACTGCCAACAGCTCAGCCCTTTCTCATACAAGCACCCTGCCTGTGCTACCTGGCAGCAGGAGCACCATGGGGCTCTCCAAGTCCTGCACTAACCTCATGCCTGGGGCACCCCGTCCCTCTGTGTCACACAGGACTGCCCCAGAGATGCCTGCTGGGCACTCCTGCCCCACAGGAGTCCAAAGTGCTTCACAAATTGGAGCTGCACAGCAAGAGCTGCTCTCTGTCATGCCGTCTTCAGATCAGTCATTTCTTGCAGATTAAGAAGAGTCTGTCTTTTGGCAGAAAAAATAACATTGGCAGACAGGAGAAGAAGCATCTGCTAAATCAGACACATGCAAAGCTTTCCATGTGTCGATGATTCAGTCCAAGGCTGAATGCAAACGCAGCAAGCTTCAAAGGCAGCCGTATGGTGCGTCATGGGACGTGCAGATGGAGCAGTGAGGAACATGTCCTCTCACTTTGAAGGCACCGGGGCTGGGGCTGGTGCAGCCTCCTGACTCTCCTGGAGAAACCCAGCCTGTCTGGCCAAGGCCAAGAACTTTGGGGTCAGTATTTCCTAGGCACAGCTCAAGCAGTGATGGGCAAAAGGTGGCAGGGAACTTCTGCCTAGAACCTCGGGGGTTACTGTGGGACAAGGCAAGAAGTTTGGTACTGTATGAAATGGTACCAGCAGGAATAACGGGGTGAAACTTGGCAAAGGCTGAGTGCCAGGGAATGGCTGCAGACAGCAAGGTCAGGTTCGGTAGGACGGAGCCTTTGGATACACACGTCAGAGTCACTCTGCGCTCTTTTTTCCTTCCCACTCTTTTCCCAAGCTGCCTTCTCCAAAGGGCCTGTCCCCACATGCAGGTTCAATGGGTGTGTTCCGGGTTAGTAAATGAAACCTGACAGCTGCTTTTGGCTGCTTCGGCATCGATGAAGTAACACTCTCCTGTGTGTAAGATGGTGACAAATTCACCAGGGTCAGCTTAGCTTGACACAGGCTGTTCATCCTCTAAGCAAAGCACCCATCCCCAAACGCACACCACTGAGGTACCTCTCTCTGAGGTAAATTGAGCTAACTTTTGGGGAGCAAAAAGGGCAAAACTCAAGGTGTTTACAGAGCTGGGTGTCTTCTCTGAGGGGCCTCTGCTGATTGTCCAAGTAGCCAGAGATGCTGTGGCCCAGGAACACCACTTCTGGCTTTCAGATGCTGTGTATCCCTTTTCCCACCGTGTGTCCCCTTTCTCACTTGCACGATGGGCCAAGCTAACCTGGCCCATCATGCTCTGATTCGTCCCCAGTTACATTCTGGGCTTCACTCAGGGCTCTACTTTACAGGGCTCCTAGAAAAAACCTGCGTAACATCTTCCAACCCAGGCATCCGCTTGAACCGATAACCAGGCAAAGGGTGGTTGTCATATTATACTGCTGAACATCCCTGTTCCAAAAGCCACCCTCCCTGTAGCTCAGCACTGCTCCTGCTGTGCGGGACGGGCTGCAAGCCACCAAATCGCACCGATGCCCCAGCTGCCACCCTCCCTGCAGGCAGCAGAGCCTTCCCCTGCACAGCACGGGTAGGCAATGGCTATTTAATGACGTGTAATTTACTGCCCTATTGTTTATTGCCAGGGGGATTATCAAGATTAATCACAACTGCTACTACAAAGTTCTGTAATAAAAACCTAAATGAAATAAAAGATGGTCAAGTGATTCATTGATGGAAATCCCTCCCCTGTTCCCAATGAAAGTGCTTGCTGTAATCTCTGTGGCACTGTTTCTTTCAGTTCCCTGACTTTAATCCATAAAACACTGTTACGGCTCAGAGATACCTTGCAGGTTGGGAGAGCTGGGAAAGGGATAATCCCTGCCAGGAAAACGGCAACGAACCCTGCAGGGTTAGCAAAGCTCAGGCACAGCTGGATGGGAGCTGGTCTGTCTATGCAACGTGGGGCATGCAAGAGACCTGACCTCAGGCTTTCCCGTGTTGTTGGATCCATGCACTTCCCCAGCCATGGCGCTTGCAGGAGTGCTGGCCCCGAGGCTGGCTGGAGGCACCCGTGCGCCGGCCGCTCTCACCGCAGGCAGAGCTCAGCCACGCTCAGGGCTGCACGACCTCCGGAGAGGAGACCGGAGTCCAGGATTTACCCTCCATGGCTGATCCTCCTGCAGGTCTCTGCAGACACAGCCAAGGGAGCGGGAAATCGGCCAGCTCACCTCCAGCAGCATCCAGAGGACACCAACACCGAGCCTGGCACTAGCTCACCCTGCTCCCGGCTTCTGCAGGGCCATGTCTGTCCCACGCCATGCTAATCGCAGAAGCTAAGCTTTGCAATAAGACTAAAACTGTGTGTTGTCTTTTTTCTTCTAGTTCTTTCCGATCTCTTTTGTAGCGAGAAAGGGTGGGCGGTCTTCACCAAAAAGACATGTTTTTAATGGGGCACTTCAAACATTTTTTCCTCAGCTTCCAGATCCTTCCTCAGTCACAGCTGGAGGCTGTTAAATCCTTTCCAGGTGGTTGTAGCAGGTTGAAAAGCTCACAGGTGTCTATATAACAGTGCCTTCTTCCAGCTAGCATGCCTGCCAGGTTTGCTCTTGTGGTCCAAAGCATAATGTTTTACTCCAAAGGAGCCTTGCCTGATGCCACAGCACTGATGGTTGTAGCATGCCATATTGCCTGCTGTGTGTGTCTCCTCCTTCAGCTGCCCAGATTGAGGGTGCTGAGAGCAGGACCCCATCCCACACCTTTGCCCTGTGCCAGCACTAGAAAAGGGGAGATGGCGGCGCGACCTGGACTCTGCAGCTTCAATGTGTAGGGTAAGAGCTGCACCTTGGGTGTTATAAAGGGGTGGCTGAGTAGAAGGCTGGATCCGTGAAAGCTGTTGGCAGCTGGAAAACACCCTGCAGCTACCCAGGCTTCCTCTCAAGAAGTGCCTGCCTCATGTGGGTTTTACCTGTTGTCTGAAATGAGGAGCAAATTCAGGCCGTGTATTGGGAAACTCCACCTGCTTGGGGGACTGCAGGAGCCTGGCCCACTTGGTCAGCCCACCAGGGACCTCTGAGCGGTTTCTGGAAAACCTTTGTGGTTGGCTCCTGCCCTCACAAGCTGTTTGCCAGCAGCTAAGCAAGCCCCTCTGCCAGTCACAACCAGAGGACTTCTGTCCTCCACAGAGGAAGGGAAAACCCTGAGAAAGTGGTCTAGGTACCTCAAGAAGCAGATGATAACCCCTAAAAAAAGATTGTATTTCCTTCTGATGCTCTTTACCTGATCCTTTCCTCACTTGTAATTGCCATGCTGGGGCACTCATGAGCTCACCAGAGCAACAGCATCCATGCGCTCTTGGCAACTCATTTGATGGGAATTTGGAAGGAGTTGCAAGTGCTGCCCCGGTGGTGAAGTTGCTTGCTCAGGCTGGTGTCTTGTTTGGTTGGCTTCTGGGGAGGTTAGAGACAGATGAGAGTTGCTGCAGGGCTTTGACCCCCCAGGTTAGGCTGAGCTGCTGTGGACTCACAGGCAAAAGCATCCTGCAACCCTATGGGCTTAAGGCACTTTCTTCTCTGCCAGTTGCCATCTGCACGCAGCAGGAACCTGCTGGGGCTTATCCCCTTCCCTGGCGTCCTCCTTTCCTTGGGGAGGTTATGGCAAAGAGGAACTCAATGGCTGAACAGGAGGCCGATGAGGCTGCCAAGAGCAGGCAAGCTTGGAACCTGGGCAGCAGCACAGGACCTCTTCTTGCCTCTGGAGTGCCTCCAAGTCCAGGAGGTCTGTTGGATTCCTCCAGGGTGCCCAGCCCAGCAACTCCGGTGGCTGAGCAGTAGAACATGGCACTGGCAGAGAGAAGTCCCTCTTTCCTTATCCTGAAAGTAGGATAAGTACCCCAGGGAGCATGCATGGCCTTTTGGAAAAACATCCATGTTCCCTAAAACAGCCTCCTGGCCAAGGCTGAGATGTAGTTTAATGAGACTTGAGTTTAAACAGATCATTGGTTTTGCTTAGTTATGCAGTGCTAAGAATGAATAAGATTCCAAGTTTCTGCCAGAAACAAATGTATGTTTGCACAGATTGAAAAGGTTACCTGCTTTCACTCCATCTGAGATGGGTTATTTACCATAAATATGTTTGCACTGGAGTTGTGAAAATTAAGGCATGTTGATTGAAAACCTTACAGCAGATGTTGTCGTAGCATCCCCCAGGAAACTGTCACAATCGTCTTTTCTTAATGTGGAAGTGACACTTGCTTCAGAAACAGTTTGGGAAATGAGTGTTTTGCTGAGGAGGGGCTTGTGTTGTGTTGCTAGTGGAATATTGTATTCCTGTTTGATGCATTAAGCAATGTGTAAAAATTTAATCAAAACTGTATTTATTATACATGAGAGTGGGAGAAAAAAAACCACCCCAAAAAACAACAAACAGCAAGGGCTCCTGCTACTCATTAACTACCTTAAAAATGACTGGAGAGAAGAGGGGAAAGTGCCTGTGCTTAGCAAAAATACTTGGAAATAAGAGTTCTGTCATTAACATCACTGACCTAAAAAGGATTTGGCATGGGGCCACATGTGAGCTCCCACGTAGCCCTTAGATGAGCGGTCATGGATAGCCAAGGGGATCGTAATGCACTTGAGATCTTTATCTACTGGGGGCCCTTCTTCGTACAAGAAGCCAGCTGGCCGCGGGGAAGCCTGCACTGCACTAGTCCGTGCTGGCTTGCACTGCTGGGAGCAGGCGTTGCTCAGTCTGTACATTTGGCTCTTTGTGGTGGGTGCAGCATGGACATGGCACACAGACATGACTTTGCGGATAGTTTCTGCTCTGGAAAAGGCAGAGGGTATCAGCAAGCTGAGCTGCAGGCAGCTCTCCTCTATGCCTTCTGGAGACAGCAGGATCCAGGACAATATTCCTTTGCTGGTGGCACGGAGAGAAGCAAGTGTCTCTGTGGGTGACACTCTGGTCCCAGTCACCAGGTCTGGTGGGTCCTCTGATGGTTTTCCTCGCTGCTGCTGGGCCAGCAGCATGCATTGGGGGGTTCAGCAGTAAAGCTGCAGTACAGCGATTCCACTTGATCTTACCCAGCTGTGCTGGCTTTGCCTCGGGCAGCAGGTCTGATGGTGTGTGTGGTGTCGCAGGGCGAAGATGCATGTGGCTTACAGCCCCACCTGAGGCTTTCCTAGCAGATGGCAACCCCCAGCCTCCCCCAGGCATGACAGTGGATGGGCTGGCTGCTCCTTTGCTTCTTTTAAACAGAGGTTTGGTGAGGGTCTGTGAAGCTGCAGTTAGTAACTGTGAAAACAATAGGAAGGTAAATAACTATTATTTCAGAGGTTGCAGCTGCGTGGAGACAAGACAGCATCCTTCATCAATGGAAAGGGGGGGGAACCAAAACCAAACCCAAAACCCAAAGAGGATCCACAATTCATTCAGAGCAGGAAGCGCTGGAGCAGAATGAAGCAAAGGAGCTGGGAGGCTGGCAAGGGATGAAAAGCTGTCCTAAAAAGCAGGGTAAACTGAAATCTGAGAGACCAGGTGCTCCAGGGCTGCTATTCTAGCAAGAAGTGTAGCCCTGGCCACAAGGAGCAGAGCATTACTGAGATGCTGGTAGAAGCCATGGCATAGCAGTGAGCATGCCGTGAGAGCTGCAGACCCCTGGAGTGGTGGGTAATGATGCACTGTGGAGCTGTGTGGGAATTCGGGGCTGGAGTTAGCAAAGCTGGAGGTGTGGGAGCAGAGATGTAACTGAAGAGCTCTTGCTGTGACTTATTATTTGTCCACTAGAAGCATGATCATGCTGTCCAAAGAGCCTCTTAAACCAGGAGGAGGCAGGCAGAAGAATAAGAATGGTACTTACAGGAAGGCCCAGGGCAAAGCAGCTCTGAAGACCTGAAATGTCAGGAATTTCAATCCTGCTGGTGAAGGAGAAGAATGTCCCACTGGCTGTCTGGCACAGGTGAAATTATCTTAGTGGAGCCTTGCCCAGCAATGGAGACATGAAGCTACAACAGCCCAAGCACCTCCCTGTCAGTCCTGGAGTTGAGCTAGCACCTCTGGGATGGATCTGGTGCTGGAAATGTGTCTGCATTTATTCTTCTTGGAGGAATTACAGCTTTTCCCCATCCTGCCCTGGGCTGGAGGAGGACACCCTGAGCCTCTCTGGTGGTGCATACATCTGGGAGATACCATGCCAGCCCCTTCACTCTCTGCCCCTGAGACGTGAGGCTGAGCCAGGATGCGCCACAAGTCTGGATTTTCAGGTCAATCTAATGTTGGTGCCTGGAGCGTCTTAAACACCAGAGAGGAGCCAGCCTGCACTGCCCAAGCGCAGCTGGGAATATTTTGAGCTGCCTCTGCTGCAAAAAGCATGGAGAGATGATGTAGCCCCTGAGGCACGTTCCTTGGTGAATGTCCTTGCTCTGGGGGTTGCCCCGCTTCCTCCCCAAAGCTGCGTGGGTGGTGAGCATGGTGCAGGGGCTGCTGCAAAGGCAGGAGACCACAGGAGGAGCGGGCTCGTGCAGCAGCGGGGGCACAGCCCCCTTTCAGTCTCAGCACAGCGATTGCCTCCCCAGAAACAAGGAGCATACCCCCAAGGAAAGCCATTCCCAGGGAAAAGCCTCCCTGGCTTCTCTGTCTGTCGCTGGGAGAGCAAGAGTCTGTCTCCAGCCTGCCTGAGCAAGGCAGTGTCCTGGGGAGACCTAGGCACGCTCAACCCATCGAGGGGAGTGTGCAGAGGATGGGGACTGGACTCGCTGCTGGGAAATGCTGTTCTCTTGCAGTCCCCTGCTGTGATGGGCCAAGCAGGCTGGAAAAAAAGGTGGGCAGGTTTTTATGGAAAGGGTAAAAGTCTCATGCGCACATGGGAACTCTTTATGGAACAAATTAAGGGACCAGACTCGCTATTTGTGGTGTGCATAAACATTGTCGAGGCTGAGAACGAAAAGCTGTGCCTGGCTGAGTGCAGTTTAAATGGCTCAAGAGCCGTGGAGGCTCTAGGATCTCAAGGAGTCGGTCTGCAGGAGGGGATGGGGCAGCTGTAATGCTCTTATGCTGTGTCCCAACATAGGCTGCATGGAGTCAGATCCACCCCGGCGGGCTGTTGAAGCCCCCTTCATGGGGTGATGGTCTGAGTGATCTGTCCCATCACCTTAACTAAGCCTACTTTGCATTCGTCCATCTGCCTGCTCTCCACGGCGTGTGGTTTGGGCTGCAGCCTTGGGTCAGCAATAAGAGCAGTGAGCGGAGAGGAAAAGGCTGTTGTCGACAATCCTTGTAAATCAGATATTTGGAAACAGGCAAGGCAGTTCAAGAGATTTCCCCTCCTGCCCAGCAGTAAAAATTACATGGTAACAAAAAAAGAAAGGAGAAAAGCTGGTGGGAGGAAAAACGGATCTGGAAATCGGGCATCTCAGTGTCAGGAGGAAATCATTTTCAGAGAGAAAACTATTGCAAAATACTGCATGAATAGGATTTTACCCTGTCAGACAGACAATAAAGCTAAGGGAGAGGCTGGACTGGTTGCAATTGTAATTGATTTTGACTGTAATTTTGTAAAGGCAGGAACTGTTGGAGCAGGGCCTAGCAAATACTGAATTCTCCTGCTTGTAAGAAGAGCTGGGTGGCATGCTGCTAGAAAATGACTTATTCCTTGAAAAATGGAGTTTGAGTGAAGTCATTCAAATATCCAAGGTAAATTGAACTGTGTAACTGTTTAGGAGAAAGCTGAAATGCTTAATTTTGAGACTTTTAAAGAAAATAATCCCATTTTTCTTTCCAAATTAATGTTCTGCATTGCAGAACAGTGTGGGGTTGGGTATTTTTTCGATTAAAATGGAACAAACCCCCTCCAAATTAAATAAAAAAGGTTTTTAGTTCAATAAGAAAACTGTAACATTTTCATTTTGAAGAAATCCAGAATAGGTTTTATTTTTCTGGTTTAATGCCAGATTGAAAAATAAATATCTTGCAATGCTCTGGTGCATGTATGCTGTCAAAACGCGTGGGGGGAGTGGGTCAGTTGGGGCTTACTGCAGAGCACGTGAGACTTCTTTGTACTAAAGGGGAGAAAACGTTGAAAACAGATGTGTCAAGAAATTTATGAGAGGTTATTTGTCACTGGCTGTTGTAGACGCTGGCCTTACTGTCAAGCTTCTCATTGGAAAATCAATAATAATTGTGTCCCCTACGCATTAGCTGCAGCCAGTCAGTCTCTTGCGGACTAGTAGGGATGAGCTGGTCTCCTTAAGTCATCTTGATTTAAACACTTGGAAGGCTTGGGGAAAAGGAAAAACTCATTTAAAACCAACACAAATCATTTTAGAATGTGGTTATTTCTGCGAAGTTTTTCCCGGAGACTGCGTTGTACCCACCATGTTTGGGCTGTGTGTCTGCTGAGGACGTGCAAATTAGTCTCTCCTGACTCTTTAGCCTGATCAGCTTGTGAAACGAGGTTTGTCTAGTAAGGTTGTCTGTCTGTCTGCCAGCAGCTTGTGCTGACACAGGGTGGATGGGAAGAGCATGTAAGCATCTGTCCTTGGCTACACAGCCATGTCCTAGAAAAGTCTGGCTCACCCAGATGGGCAATACAGCTCAATAAGCTGGAAAATCACCAGGAGGGAAGCTGCATCCAGGCGAGATGTTTGCATGGATGGAGCAAGCCAGAAGCACAGGATATGGGGAAGTTTCCAACCATCAGAGCACGTGGACAGCAGGAAGGCAAAACTTCTACTGTTTCAGAGAAGGCATTTGATAACTTCCTGGGTTAGAAGGTGTTTGTAGTGGCAAGACTCTGGAGTCAGCCTTGCTCAGGGTGCTGCTGATTTGCTTTGCTTTTTGGACATTTGTTTCTGTTCTCTTCCATATTTTGCCTCAAACCTGTGTTGACACTGAAATGAGCTGTACTTCTTGACAGCTACTGACTTTTACTGTAGTTGGGTTTGCTATTGTCTCTATCTGCATGGCAACGGGAACAATTTTCCTTGCATTTAATTTCAAATGATCGTGCATCTCCACTTATCCCCCTTTCTTAAAATTAAAAAAATCGTACAGATGGTTAGCTGGTCTCCAGGGGAAGGTCTTTCAATTTAATTTTGATCTTTGTGCGCCCACTCACAGCTTCACAGACATCTTGGACGTGACATTTTAAAAGCTGTTGCTGGCGTGCAGTGAGAGAGCGCCGTTCTGTGCAGCAGTGCATTGGTTTTTGCATGCCTATATGGATGATATCTTTTTTAAAGATTAGCAAAACACGCAGCTTAAATTGTGACAGGGGAGTTGGAGAAAATGCAAACCTCCACAGAAAAAGCTATGTGGCTGGCTGGCTCTCAGTCAATTTTCAGTGTGTTGGAGTTTGCCTTGACCATGCAATGATGCCCGCAAATGAGTGTCTTGGAGAGATGATCTTTCCAGAGCCCATCAACCTCTACAGACGTCCAGGGTGAGATCTGGGTACCAGAACATAAGGACTTGATACTGTTTGACATGATCTGGAGTGTCCCAGTTGGCATCCACTGCCTTTCCAGGAGCCTTTAGTTCTCCCATAGAGCCCGTGGAAACTGATAGGGTATTCTAAGACTTTCTCAATAGCACAGAACACTGGGTACCAAAATACAGGTGTTATTTTGGCAGTAAGGTGGCCTCTTGAGGCCCACAGAATTTGTTTCGGGATGGTGGTTCATTTAAGACTTGCCACACAACTTGGTGTTGGTGTCAAGTGGACATGTTTTGAGAGTGGATCTAACACATGCCGCTGAACAGTATTTTGCAATTCCTTTGTCTTTTGTCCTGGAGATGCCAAACATTTTCAGGTTCAACTTAGACTTTGCTCTGGGGAGTTAGGTTTAATACCTATATTTGATCCCTGTTTTATAAGGGGATGCAGTTCAAGCATGAATATTCTGCCCTGCAGGCTGGTTGTGGTTTCAGGTCAGGTAGTGTCTGCTTTCTTAGTACAGATTGCCCTGCCAGCCTACAGAGGAATAAGGTCTTGAAATGAGGCAGTGGATTACTCTGTCTGTCCAGGCTCTCAGGCAAGCCACCCAATATGTGCTGATATAAGTGAGCTGGAGTTAGTCTGTAATGAAGGTCTTCATTGTTGTTCAGAAGAAAAATAATGTCATTCATCCCTGAGCTGCTCCTTCTCAGCAAAACCCCCAGGGAATATACACCACTGCAGTGAGAATCAGAGCTGTGAGAAACCCACCTTGGCTCCAGCACGCTCCTGGAGACCACTGCGGTTGGCATGGGGGCTGCAGAGGATGAGCCGCTCGTGGCACTGGTAGAGTAGGATGAGCCCAGATCTGCTGCTTTGGCCACTCTGAGGGCATAAACCGCCTCCTCTGAGCTGAAAAACAAATTCCTGCTCAAGGTGACAGGAGCAACCTCCTTCCTCACCCACCTCTCTCAGCACTTACCACTCCCTCCCATGGCTGGAGCTACTCTGCATGTGCTGCTTTTTCATTAGCCAAATGCACATGGACAATGTGGTAATTGGCCACGAACATGCAAAATCTTCTACTTTAGCTACTCAAACCTGGGTCTTGTGGTTAAATCCCAGCTCCTGGACTCTGCACAAAGCCTTTGTCTGTGTCTCATGCCCACCCCCATGCATGTACACTCATGGCCTTGGCACAATGCTGCCTTTCCTGCGGTGCACTGCAATCTCTGGAGATCAGCAATCCCAGCGAGAGACCATGCCCATGCTAGGAAGCTTTGATGGAGGCAAGGGAAGATATCTAAGCAGTAGTAACAAAAAAGAAGGTATCCCAGGATACACGCAGCACTCCATGGAGTTAGTCTGACAGCGTGATGACAGGATAAATATCACTTGTGAAACAGGTCATGAAGTCCTTCAGCAATGCGCTCAAGTGGTTTTGGACCCTGACTGCCTGCAGACCCCAAGGACAGTGCTTTTTTTGCGTACAGTACATGGCATACAGTGGATTCCTTATGCTGACTTTTTTATATTACCATATAAATGTAAAAGACTGTAATATATGCTGTTATCCAGCTGTGCTCAGTCAGTCGCACCATCTGTCCCTTGCCCTGGTAATTTTTTAACCAATGCCAACTGGGTTCATCAGATTTCCTGAAGTTTTTTGTGAGTGCTGGGAGCTGAGTAGAAAGTCCATCCCTGCCCAGCTGCAAAAAGTCTGCCCTGTGAGCTAGCTGTCTGTCTAGTCTAGTGGCCAGTGGGTCAACATGTGCAAAGCAGAGACCAGCTGGGCATGACCAGCTCAGGCAAAGTGGCTCAGTTAACGTAGCATCAGCATGCTCTGTATTAATCCTACACTGGTAGAGAGTGAAGAGCTAATGCAGATGAACACTTCCAGGGTTAATTTATGGAGGCCAAATGTAATTAGCTGGGTTGAAAACACTGAGCTAAGACCTCGGGATGTGGCAAAGGTGCTGCAGGACTGTTACAATCCATAGGGAGGCCTTCAGGGATGAGTTATGGGGATGGCACTGTGTAATGCTGGGTTAGCACTGCAGTGCTCTTGCTGCAGAGGCCTCCTCTGCCTTGGGGATGGACTGTGCAGGCATGGTCCTGACCTCCTGCTGCCCTTTGTAACAGGGTCACAGTGCAGGAGGGGAGAGGTTTTGGAGAGGACACTTGACTGTCTCCTACTGTACTTGGACACTTTGAAATTCTGCATATTTGAATGCAAAGCATCATAATTCTCACATAAACTTTGTATAAAATATTTTGACTTTCAGTCCTTGCTGAGTTCCCCCCCCCCGATGCTGTTGCATGGCATAACAGTGATGGTTGCGCTGAGCACCGGCGTTGCTCTTCCTTTCAGACTGAACCATTCCTCTTTCTCACTCGTTTTGGTGCCAGATCTGTTGAGGTTTGCAGGTGAGAGGATGATTCCTGTAGCAGCTACAGGACCTTTTTCCTGGGATCTGGGAAACATGCCAGGTCCTCCTCTGGGTCTGTAGTAAGGTGCACACATAGCCTAATTCACACAAGCGCATCTAGTTGGTGAAAGCAGTGGGGTTGGGTTGATGCTTTTGCCAAAGACCTTTAATCTTTATGGGGTTTACCAATTCCAGCAGTAGCTGGAGATTTTGCACCCTGAGCTGGACCTATGGTCCTGCAGAAGGCACGCAGGCCAGAAAAGGCTCTGTTCCCTGCCTTATGGGTGGGCATCTGTATGGCTGGCAGTGACAAAAAGAAGGCATGGTCTCATCCTGTGAGGATATGCTTGTTGTGCGGTCTCTGTCCTTCACAGACCCGTCCTTTAGGGGATGGTGTGAGCCTTGGCCTTTCACTGCCAGTGGTTACACACTGGAGAAGCAAACATCTAAACTTTTTAATAATGGACAGTAACAGACAAATTTCCCAGGGCTGGGATGGCTTTGGGTGTCTTCACTGGATCTGAGCTTTTGCTGGGAATGAGGCCATTTCTGTAGCACAGTGTTACCTAATGCAGGTATCTTTAGTATTTCTAATTCTGCTCGTCACCACTGCTTGCAAAGGATGTAGCAGAAGAGAATCTGCTATGCCAAATGACCAATAATCCCTGGATCTCACTGGAGGAGGGATGGAGGACCAGGAGGAGCAAGAACAGCACTGCATTCTCCAGTATTTAAGTTCCCCAATGCTGTTGAGCTGCAAAGGGAGCGTGCTGGGCACTGGCACTGCCTCTTAGACTTCCTATGCAGTTTTTCCACTGGGCAATCCCAACACAAATGCTGGCTCAATGTCATTTTCATGTCTTGCCCTATTAGTCTATCCATCATGGCATAATCTGCTGAACACATTATTCTGGGCGATTTTTGTAAGGAGCTGCCTTGCTACGTATTATGGATGTGGAGTGTCATTGGTCGCAGTGTAATTCTTCAAGATCTGATGGTTTGAAAAAGATACTGTATTTATGCTAGAAAATGTGTGATAAGACATTGCTATTGACCTATTTGATGATGGTAATGCTTCACCCTGCCTGTACATAAAGCACAAAACATGCTCTGAAACATAAGGCATTCCTGCACTGGTGAGGGAGATGGCTATGCACTCGCAGAAAGTTTTCATAGTTTTCACCGAAGTGATGATCCTCTCTGCAACCATAATGAACAAGCAGCATTGCAAGGGCACAGATATTGCCCTAAGTGAATTGTACAACTAAGCTGACATGTTGCAAAAAGTAACAAAAAAAAATAAAATTAAAATGGCATTAATTCTGGCCTGTGGAAGGACCTCATCTGTTTGCAGACCGGAGGTGCCTGCGTGAGCATCAGTGAAGTGATCCCAGCAACATGGTTGAAATGGAGTTATCAGGGAACTGAAGCTTTCCCATTTGGCAATCACTGTGGTGTTTGTGCCTAACAAACTGGCAACATGTGAGTAATTATCTAATTAACCTCAACCCAGCAGAGGCA
This sequence comes from Scopus umbretta, assembly GCA_013400535.1. Classification (NCBI taxonomy): domain Eukaryota; kingdom Metazoa; phylum Chordata; class Aves; order Pelecaniformes; family Scopidae; genus Scopus; species Scopus umbretta. The sequence continues at coordinate 28,289 of VZTL01067052.1, read as the reverse complement.
GTGCAGGGGAAGTGACATGTCCCTCCCACTTTATTAAGATTCACTTTGTTTCCCAGTGGATTTTAGCAAATGAGGAGAAACAGCCTCCCACTAAATGTGGTAGTGACAGCTGGTGCTTCCTGATGCTGGGGATGCTTGCTGATATGGCTCCCAGCCCTCTTCCAGGACCAAGCCTGAATCCATGCTGAGAGCCAGCCGTTTTGATGGCAACACTGTACCCAGGTCCTATGGAAAGAGGCTGGTGCAAAGACTCATGAGACGTTGTAATCTGAGGGGGTAATAATGGCACCATAAGGAGAGTGCGAATGGCGTTGCAGCCAGAGTGCTGGCTGGCTGAGCACAGAGAACTCTTACCATGGGTGGCACAGAAAAAGAGCAACTGAAGCAGTGTCGTGGTCCGGTTCTGCATGTGTCTGCAGGGGCTGCCTCTGCTTGCTAGCAGGAGCCAACCTGGGGTTTCTTTGAAGACTTTCCAGCTGGTGAATGCATGTGGTCGTGATGTGTCACTGGAAGATAAGAGAGTGCCCAGCCCTGGACGTGAAAACAGCTCGGATAGGAGATGCTAATGGTGACCTGGAGAGCAATGTTTAGGAAAATGACCTGGCATGGCTACCAGCAGCTAGCCTCAGGCTTGCCAAAGCCAGAGGCACTGTAAAAAGGAGAGTCCCAGGCACATGGAAGAAGAGGACAGACTGTTTCTCAGGCACACAAGGCAAACAGAATCCATCAGATTCAGAAATATGCTGGAGATTCAGATGCTGCTGCAGTAAAGTGTCACTGCAGGTGAGAGATGGGGGAGACAGCAGAGAAAAGGCCAGGGCTCTAGCTGAGATGAGGAGGAGACAGTCAGGACCTGGGGGACGTTGCAGAGCCGTCAGCAGAGATGTATTTTCTGCTGGGGCTGCCAGGCACAGGTAGAGATGAGAACAAGAACACACCCTGTGGGATCTGCTGCAAAGTCAGTGGCTGGACAGGGACACTCTGAGGAGAGGACAGAGGTTAGTGGGGACAGCAGATAAGGTGGTCACAGCAGCCAGCAGAGGATGAGATGAAAGACAGGCAGCACAGCTGAGGGTTTCAGTGGGGCCAAAGGCAGGAGATGGGCTGGAAGAGGGGAACTGTGGGCAGCAAGATGAATACGTGCTCAGGAGGCTCAGTGAAATGAAGGCAGCTATGGAAGAGAGCCGAGCTGGTGGGGGCTTTGAAGGCCGGTGAAGCTGGAGGTGATCCTGGTATGAGTGGGGAGAAGCAAAGGAGGCAACAAGCGGGGAAGGAGCTGGGAGCTGCAGTCTGGGTAGCCAAGGGCGAACCATGATGCAGAAGGTGGCCTTGCTTTGTATTCAGGCCAGGGTGAGAGAAGGAAGAGCTGGGTTTGGAACAATACACCAAATGAAATTTTTTGTTTTGATGTCTTAAGTCTTTAGTTTACATACATATATGCACACAAAAAGGGACTTATAGAAGGCTTTGGAATTTTCCTTTGCCTTCCTTTTGTTTTCTCTCTGAAGTGAAAGAGGGTGGGTTTTTTTCCCCCCACTCTTTTTTATCCCTGGAGAGAAATGTTAGACATGGAAAACAGAAGGAAAAAGGAGACCCAGAAGCTTTTTAAGCTTAAAAATAAAACCAGACAGTGTTGTTTTAGCAGAATCATGGAAAAAAAAAAAATCAGGCTGAAGCAGACTGTGTTTGTAGAAGCATAGGAAATTCTGGGTGGGAAGAGGTCTCTGGGGGTCTCAAAGCAAGGCAACCCTTAGAGGCAGGGCAGGTTGTTCAGGGCTTTGTTCAGATAAGCTTTGAAAATGTTTGTAGGTGAATGTGGTGTTGGAGATTGCACAGTGATGACTTAATAACCTTGTGTTTAGCCTATGCATCAAGTTTCCTGGCCAGTGGCTGCAGCTAATCCTCTCTTCTCCTAGACCTGAGGTTCTCCATTGCTTTTCAGTTCCTTTGTGGCAAGTTAGAATCTGCAGGAGGTAACATAAGTCTGCAACATACAGTAGGAGCTTTGTTCAACCCACTCCAGGGTGAGGCAGTTGATGTGCCCAGCTTTGTGCTTGAGTAGCCAGTGACATGATGGACCTCAGGACCTCTCTGTCCAGCACTGTTTCACCACAAAGGCAAGTGCTCTGTGACCAGACCTGCCTTTGGTTTGGGTTCAGAGAGAAAACCAGTTTGGGAGTATCACCTGCAAACTTTGCATTCATTTTGCAGATGTGCAAGCGGGGTGGGGTTGGGAGAAAATCTGTTCTGAACCCAACATTTAGAACTCTAAAATGTGTGGCTAGAGCCCAAGGTCTTGTCTGCTCATAGTCGTGCAGTAGGGATGCTCATACACAGTGCTACAAGGCTGCAGGGGCTTTCAGACCCTGTGCAGAGGGGACACAGTGCATCAGCATGAAGCACCTTCACACCACTGTAGCAGCAGAAGGGCTTGTATGAGAGCAATTCCCCGTGAAAAAAACCCTTTCTCTTTGCCTAGCCTGTCTAAGCATTAAAGACTGTGTCAAAAGCTGTTCCCTGCCAGGAGCAAAGAGATCCTCAGAGCACCTCCACAGGTCAGTGTGCATCAAAGCCTTGCTTTCAGAAATGAGGAGCCCCACATTAACCCCAGGAAAGCAAATCACTACAGAGCAGCAATTGTTTCAAGCAGACCTATCAGTTGTGCGGGGTATGCATGAGCATGCTTGAAGGGGTGTGGTGAGAGACTGGCCTTAATGAGATTGCAAACACCAGCCAGAGCTTACCAGCTCTGCTGATGCTCATTATTGCACAGCGCAGGGTTTTGCAATAATTAAAGCATGCCTCCCATGTTGTGATTAATTTATTTTCTAGTTGAGTTATGTGGTTACAGCTTGTTATTTGTGGGTAATTAGCAACTTTTCCTTCCTTTGTGTATTTAATATGTCTTATTTATGTTTGTGCTATATTTCAGTGGCACCATGGCCCCACAAGTGCTCTTCTCTCCATGAACTACATGAATCTTGGGGACACGTGGGGTCCCATCCTGCTGCTTAACTCTGGAGGGTTGACAGAGCTGAGTGAGGCAGGTTCACCAGGCAGATAGAGCATGGCAGACCTTTCCCCAGCCCTCATCTCATCAGATTTGAGGTCTGCTGTGGCTGTGAGAGCTGCCCCCTTCTCTTGCGTTGCCTGTGCTCCCCAGACAACCCACCACCTCTTTGGCGCTCTCCCACCTTCCCCCTGGAGACGCACTGCTGTTCCAGCGGTACTGACCATTGATCCCTGGGCTCTAGCGCTGTGACCCAAAGCAGACAACACTGTTGAAAAATCAGAGTCCTGCTCTGAATAAATGCAAGATCCTTTCACATTCCTCAAGCTTGTCTGCATCTGGCAAGTGGCCCAAAAGAGAAGTTCGCTGGTGATTTGTGGAGACGAGGGATCTCTATTACTGGGTTCCTCCTGAGCTGCTGCTGTTTTGGGGTTAGCAACACATGAGACCATGCCATGGGCATCTCGAACAGAGTAGCAGCATCAACAGCTGCAATGTTTTCCTGCTCTCTTGACAGTCCTTTTGTTCTTGCAAGTGAAACCCAGCTTCTCCCTTTGCTGTGGGCTCCTGGGACCACATGCAGATGAGTGCATCCAGGCTAGCCCCCAAGAGCTATTTCAGAGCCCCAGCCTTGCTGCTGGCTCCCAGCTCCCTTGCTGGTAGCCACTGTTTCTACTTGGAAACAGTCCTTGGAATGTATTTCTCAGCTGAGTGTACATAGGCCAGAGAGATGTTTGTCTGTGCCCAAAGGACAAGCGGTCACAGTCTGGACAGACTGCAAAAGCCCGGTGCTCAGCTACGAAGCCCCTGCTGGGTCTAGTCTTGGTGGCTGCCCCTGTCCTTCCATGTTGGTGGGGCTCAGGCACAAGACATTCAGGGAAACGTGTAGAGACCTGGACTTACTCCCATGCAAGCTCCCATCCCAGGGGCAGGGAGGATGCTGGACCGGCTTGCAACTGGAGAGTTAGGGCTGTCCTGCCAGTGCAAGGCCCTTTGCCAAGTTGTCCTAAACATACTGTCCTAAATACACAGGCAGGGTCGATACCAGCTCTCCTTTTTCCCAGTTCTGTGTATTTTTCCTGTTTTCTCTCCTGGATACATCTTGGAGGAGATGATGTAGCTTTTTTTTTTCCCCTCAATAGCCAGCTTCAGATCAGTTATTGGACAGAATTTTCACTGATCTCTTGCGTGTTTATCTCTGAATGAACATGAGCATGTCTCTAGGGAGAGCAGCAATGGGCAGCAAGCTTCAAAGCGAGTGCCAAGGGGCTAGGGGTGACCAGGCCCTGAGATGGGGTCTGTGGGGCGGGAGAGCTGAGGATAAAGCACATGTTAGAAGGACCAAGGTTGGCCAACTGTCAAGGCAGCAAGGGGATGGTGACGGAGCATCAGGAGTATAGCATGGCCAATGCTCCTGTCTGTCTCTCTGAGAGCTTTTTAGAGTTTTCTTGGTCTGCATTCAGTTTCAGAGCTACTGTGATCCACTGATCTCTTTCTGCAGGGTGGCTCCTAACTTGCTCTTACCCAGCCTGTCTCTGTGCAGCCAGGTTTTCTCTTCCCACCTGTAAAACTCTGCCTCTTCCATACAGTCACACCCTGCTCATTTCTGAGCTTTCCTACGTGGTGGTGGTAGTTTTCTTCCTGCCCTCCAGTGTGCTTGCACCTCCTGGCAGCCCACATGGTCTGCCACGTTAATATGCATGCCTGTTAACTGTTGTCCAAGTTGCTGATGAAATCCTTGACTCCTGCAGAAAAGATCTCAAAGCTGTGAGCCACAGTCAGAGATGTCTCAGTGCTGCCCTATCAGGACATGTTTATCTAGGAACTTGACCTTCTGCGACGAAATATCTTAACACAGGATTTAACACAACTTTGCTAAATGTGTTTCCAGATGTAGCTCTGAGAAGCATCCAGAGGGCTCTGCTGTTGACAGAAGGGTGGTGGCCTGGCTGTCCAGGGACATGGGCAGGGTTGTTTGTTTTTCTCACTGATCAAAAATCCCTTTCATTACCTCCTGATTTATGTAATTACAAACTGGTGCTGGGGAAAAAAAAAAAAAGAGGAAAATAATAAAAACTAAATAATGACAAATGCAGCTCATTTAGCCTGAGGGGCTGAACACAAGCTATATGTTTTGTGAAGGAACAATGCTGCTGTGTTGCTGTTAAACAGACCAGCCAGATTTGAAGACTTTTCTGGTTGGATGAATAAACACTACAGCTGAGTGACCTGTCTCAAGAGCAGGATACACTCCAGGGAGGAGTCCTAAGGCTTGATCCATCTTGCCCAGGCACACAAGAGTCATAGAGGGAAGGGACACGGGGAAGTCTCTGCTCCATGCCCTTGCTCAGAGTAAGGCTGATTTTGAAGTCACATTCAGCTTTGAAGTGAGATGCTGATGCCTGTTTAAAGTCTGGTCCAAAGATCCTTCAATGCATCAAGACCCACCCACATCAGAGACTAGTCTGAGTCTGTGAACTGGGGAAGATCACACAACCCAAGGCCAAGCTTATGACAGCTGAGACTGAACTGGTTTAGCTGGGAGCATTGCCTGTGGAATGTCTGGCCAGGGAAGGGTGAGCAGAACTGAGCGCAGGCAGCAGCTGGAAAGCCCTCCTGGTAAGACTGCTCCCTCTCTGCTTCTTCTTAACCTTCTTGCCCAAACCAGCAAGAAGGCCACAGCCCCACCTTGAGCAGATCTGCTCCTTCCCGAGCAGAAGTCCTATTGCATGCTCCATCGTGCCCAGCAGGACTCTCATGGGTTTCCCGGGCAGAGTCACCGCGTTACTGGGTGGCCATCAGCATAATAAAAAAGCAGGGCCCTTCCCCCCTCATTTTGGCCACACGTGACTCAGCTGAGCCTCAAGCATAGTGCCTAAAATCATGTCTAAAAGGTGTGTTTCTGCTAGCGACTGCGAGCTGGGAAGTTGGACACTGGACACGAGCATCCTCTCCTGCTCGGCACTGCCACCGCACATTTTTGAGCTAGACAGAGGCGACTGTTTCTTAGTACGTCGGGATTTCTTGCAGCAAGCAGCTTTTTGTCCTGTGTCAGAGAATATAAATTCCTAATCTATCTTTGCCAGATGATGCATGGATTCGTAGGTTCTTCTCTGGCCCTTTCTCATCTGTCTCCCCTCTGAAGGAAACAATCAGTCCTTTCAGACTCTCTTCATGGCAAAATGTTTCTGGAAGTTTATTGTTTTTTTGCTCAGAGCCACTTTTCACCCAGAGACATCTCTTCTGGGACAAGGCCACCTGTGCCACACACAGTATTTTTCCAAGGCTGCCTTCTTGGCTGGGGTAACAGCTTTTGCTTTCTTGAGGATTCCGCTGTCTGCTGTGAAACATCACAGAAAGCCTCTTATATCCTCTCAAACTTCACCTGTTAGGGCCTCTAGAGTATTTATATCAGATCATTTTTAGCTACTTTGCACCCTTCAGTGTCACGGTAGCTGCTTTTCCCATGGTGTATTATTATTCCATTATTTTCAATAATAGATCAGTAATGGAGCCATTACTCAACACAGCTGCCACCTAATTGCTATGCCACCAGGCTGGTCTCTCTTCAGCTGAACTCTCCTCGGCAGGTTATTGCAATGCTCCTCCGCTGCTCCAGCAAAGCACGCTTTGTGGTGGACAGCCTTCTTCATGGGGCTTCATCAGGGGTTTGCAAACCCAAGTGATGGTGGGATCAGCCGATTGAAGTGTGTGGGCACAGCCAGCCTCGGGGCGGGGGTGAGGAGGGAGCCTGGGAGCTGGTCAGGTTTGCAAACCTATGGATATGTCTGTGCCATGGCTACTGCTGTGCAAGGCAGCCGAGGCTGTCGCAAGCCTGGGAATAAAAGCAAGAAAATTTTTCTTAAACACAAACCCTTGCCATAAAAGATGAAAATATTAACTGAGTGTTCCCAGAACTCTGTGAATATCTGCAAATTTTAATGAGGAAAGTTACAGCTATGGCTCATACAGAAAAAATGTCTCCTAATTATTTCTGGGCAGACACAGTACTTCCTGATCTGTGCTTTTTTGGTTTAGATACGATGCCCCAGTGCAATGTCATCAGAAGACGCCAGAGTGGTTAAAATACATCCAAGTCATGCTTGCCAGCGCAATGAAATTGCCCAGTAATAGCTCCCTGATTTCTTTTCTCTACCTGTGCCATTTTTATTCATTGTGTTTATGGGGAGTTTACAGCAGAGGGGGCAGCTGTTCCCGAGACAGGCCCGCACACAGCATCAGCTCCAGCACTGCCTCTCCTACAAGTAAATAAACCCCACTGTTTTTCTTTTTTATTCCTTTTTTGGTAAGGATGAAACAAACATCCCAGTAACAGCCTTCTATTAAAACAAATGTTTGTTGAGCTGAAAGGCTTGGCTCGGTGGTGAACTGCAGCGGGGAACAGGCGCTTGGGCTGGGCTAGCTTGAACACGTCGCTCGTGTTGTTGCAGTCGGGAGGTTCTGGAGAGGTTGCTGGCCTCAGGAGGAGGTTTTTGGCAAGTCCAGTGGGCAATCAGCAGGGAATCAACAGGAATTAGGGTGCTCCACAGGGATCCCAAAGGGGTCTGTACAAGGCTCATCACTGTTTCCATCAGGGATGTGTGAGGTAACGTAGAATCACTCTTTCTAAAGCAAGCGGCTGACACCAATCATCTTGGCAATGTGTAAAGAATAGCTCAGGACAGGCACAATGGGACAGTTTGGATTCCCCAATCAGCTGGTTTACTCAAAAGGCAGCACAGACCTGTCACGCAGCCGAGGCTCACTGGAAAACAGTGAATCTGGAAAGGTTTCAGAGCCACGCTGAGCAAGCAAGTTACTGAGGGTTCATGGTGCGGCGCTGCAAAAAGCAGCACCGTGCAGAGGGTCGGTAAAGCTGGGACTGAAGAGGCAATTTCTCTCTCTGTTCAAAGGGATTAAATCAGGACAAGAGAACAGGCGTGTCAGAGCCACAGATCAGAGGTGCTGAAGACTCTGGGGCTGATTCTCGGGGAAGTTAGGGACCTGGGAAGGATGCAGAAGAAGACGGAGCTGCCCCGTCAGAGCCCATCGCCCCAGCCTGGCCCTTCCCCAGGCGCAAGGCTGCATCTCGGCCAGCCTGCCGCAGGCAGCACCCCGGGAAGCCCCGGATTAAGCTTTCCTCCTTTTTTTAATTTAAAAATACAGACGCCTGGAAATGCGTGTGCAGCTTCAGTGAATCCTCTGTTCGAAAAGCTGCTGAGTGGATAAATGGTTTGAAGTAGTTGATACAAAAACTGGGTCTTGGCATTTTCAGGAGGAGGAGTTCCAACGTCTTCTCATTTTAAAAAGTGCTTTAAAATGAGTTAAAAGATAGCTGAAACTGAAGGAAAACTGTTTGAAGTTCTCTAAATATGTGTGTGTGTATATATATATACACACATAGACAGAGGGGGAAAAAAGGGAGAAAAAGAGAATTCTGATTTGAATTTTCTTATTTTTGCCTTGGGTACATTAATTTTATTTCAGCTTTTCATCTGGTTTTGTAATAAGGCTTTTACTTTTTTTTTTAAGATGTTTCTGGGATCAGGATACAGCTTTGTCTACTTTTCAGCAGCCTGGGGAGTGGGGAAGGAGACTGGCACAAAATCTTGAAGTGCCCTAAAGTTGGCAATGATAGAAAATACCTGTGCTAATATTTATGTGTTATGGAAGAAAACAAAATTTTTGTGCAACATGAGCGTATCCAAAATAAAGGGTTACACAGCAGTGGTGTGAACATGTGGCTCGTGCAATTACCACTGTCACGGAGGTGTTTTACAGCACAGGGCCGAGGAATTTTAGCTACGACATTATTTCCTTCCTGGCTAATTCTTCAAGTCATTAATCTTACCAGACTTTTATCATCACCTGATCTGACCTCCTGTGTAAGGCAGGACGATAAATCATTCATGGGCAAACTCTGGTTTAGTTATGTTGTTATTTACTGAACAGCTTCAATTCCTGGGGCTCAGCTTGGATTTTTCATGCTGTTCACTGCGAGCATCCGCCAGTCCCGATTTGTGCTGTTTGACTGAGCCTCGCAGGGCAGGAAATCATTAACGAAGACTGCATTTTGGGGACTGGAACGGGGAATTAATTTTTGGCCAGATAGCAGTTTCTGCTTAGTTTTCAAGACTTGGGCTCTCCGCAAGCATCTTCTGAAGTACCAGGCAGCTTCCTTGTAGCCATCGCAGACCTAGAACTAAAGGTGCTAAGCTTGGGATTTTGCGTACGGCGATAGGCAGCTGCTCACGGCCATCCTCTCCGCGACTCCTCTGCGGTACCCGCACGACAGTTTCTCTCCTCGTGCTCTGCAGTGCGTGGCTTGTGCTTCCCCACGCTCGGTGCGGCCTCCTCGGTGGTGCCTCTCCTGCCCTGTGACCCATCGCTCCCGAATCGCACTGTCGCTTCTGTAGGTTGAGCAACTCTGGGGGATGGCAGGCTTTTAAGTCCAATATTTCACGGTGAGCTAAAAGTGGGAATGTGCTTTTTTTTTTTTTTTTTTAAATGAACAACACTGTGATGATTCGTATCTTTTTAAAGCACATTTCTTCCTAGGAAGCCAGCATGGCATGCTGTTAAAACCTTGTATTGGGTTTTTAAATGGGGAAGGAGATAATATGGACGTTTCCCTGGCTGCCTCCATTTGTGCAGTCCTGCTCTATTTACTGCCCTAATGGTGTGCTAAATTATTTTACCATCGTCTGTTTTCTTCTGCATAATTTCATTTAAATTCTCAGCCACCTGGTACTGTAGGTGTACTAAGCATGCTTCAAACCCTCTCTGCCTTTGAGAGCTCTTTTCTCACTTGCTCCAGCAAGTCCCTCTCACTGTCTCTGCTCCTGGGCTCAACCAGGGGCATGGCTCAATGGTGCAGAGTTAAGGTGAGAAGAGACAAGGTCACCAGAGGCCTGCAAGAGCAGACCAGCGGTGAGAAGCTGTCTGACAAGCCGGAGATGGCTTTGGAAGGAGGTGCACAGAGCCTGGAGAGTGCTCTCGGCTCAGCTGCCTGAGGGTCTCCTTGCTCTCCTCCAAGCATGTGTCTCTGCAGGACGCCTCCGTGCCAGCCCCAGGTGACTCAATGGGACAATGTGCAGCCCAGCACTCCTCCTCCCCTGTGCAATGGAGATGATGGCTGATCACATATTCCAAATGCCTCATTCCCCTTCAGTACTCGTTTTCTTGCACAAGAACATACAGACTCTTCTGCATCCATGCTGCATACCAAACATGCTGTTCCTGCCTCCAACGTATTCAGTTCAAGTTCTTTTTCTCTAATAGCGTCAGTTTTACCCTTTCAAAATAGTTCCAAAGAGATCTCGCTGATGACTTGGGAGGTACGAGGGATGGCGCACAGCAGTGTCGTCATGGATATGAATCTTAATGGCAACCTGCAAACCTTCAGACGGCTCTGAGAAAGGAGGCAATAATGGTGTCCCAGAATACATCCCTCAGTGTTACGTTCCCATTTGCCATTAGTCCTGCACACACTTGGAGATTAAAGAGAGACCAGTCTAATTAAAGCCAATATAAATTTGGATCTCCTAAAATATGACTGATTAATAATGTATTACGCTCTAGCAACAAAGAGCTGTAAATTACCCTGGCAGTGGCACAGCCGCCAGCTTGCTGTGTGCCACACTAAGAGCTGCCAGTAACGCCTGGATTCTAAATCATGTCTGCTTGGGTTCATCTCCAATAGACTAGAAAGACTTAATTCTCTGAGTTCAATAAATAATGTGTCTGTCTTAAACACAGCAAGTAATTCATTGCCTCTCGTGTAACTAGTAGCTCAAAGATGTCATTTAAAGTTCTTTATGGGGAATGACTCTCTCATGTGTTAGGATTGGTCACGGAGTCTCTCATTTTCAAATTACTGGGTAAAACCTAGCCCCGTTTAAATCTGGCCATTAATTAGAAGAAGTAATTGCCGCTCCATGTCTCTTCAGTCACTCTAATGTGAAGGGAAACTATCACTTCGGTTTGGTTGGTGGTGGACAGATGCCCACGGCACTTAGCTCTAATTGGGTCCCAGCGCTGGAGATGACGGGACTGAACAGAAATGGAGGCTTTCACACTGCTTTGCGCCACCACCCAGTCGTGATAAATCCATTGCCTAGCTAACTCCAGCGAGCCTCGGCACCGGCTGGGGGGTGATGCAATCCACATTAATGAAAGCTGAGCTTTTGGCTGGCGTAAATTAGCACTGCTGCTGGGCACGAGGAGTGGGCTGGGTGGCAATGCCCTGCCTCTGCTACCCCAGGAGTCAGCCCTGAAGAGCTCCCTGTCCCCACGGCGAACTCCGAAATCTGCGAGCCCGTGCCAGGGAAGTGTCTGACCTGCATCCGCGAGGGTCTCTAACGGTTGAATGAATCCCTCTGTGCCGCCAGGGTATGTGCTGGGGGAAACGGCACGTGGTCTCTGCCCGCAAAGGATCGTAACGCACAAGAAAAATTCTTCCTCCTCTTTAGAGGAGACTCTGTCTCTGACCCCTCGGGGTTGGGGCTGCCTGCCCGCTGCCCTCCCCACACTGCGAGGTCCCTGTCACAAACTCCCCACCGTGCCACGAGCTGCAGATGTCCACCCCAGAGAAGCAGCGTGGCTGGAGCTGCTGCCCCAGACAGAAGAGCCGCCGCCTCCGCCTGCTCTTGCACAGGTTCAGCGGCAACGCTAAGCCCCTGATTTGGAGGGCTCCCATCCTGCTTTCACCAAAGCACAGAGGAGACAGCTGCTCTCTGATTACCCACAGTCTGGTTTGTGGTCAGGTCTCACTTTCTACAAGGTCTTGCACAGTCTGCTTTTAATTCCTGTGTCCCTGAAAGCCACCTGGATGCTATTATGACACCTTGCTGCTGAGGACGAGTGAAAACATCCCACTCGCCAAGAGGATTTACACCCTTTACTATTGTTGCCTGGAGAGACAAGGGATGAATGCCGCTTCCCACAACATGTGCACAGGAAACGCGGTTTTCTGTGGATCTGATGCTCTATTTAAGGAAGATGTATGCTCCAGCTGCAGGCTAACAGCTCTTGGCTTGGTGATATCCAGAGACCAAGTATTATAAATAACAGGAGATCAGCAACACTGTGTTAATCCTTCAGACTCTTCTGATGTGTTTGTTAGTGTCTGCAGATGAGCTGTACTCGAGTGTTTAGCAACATCAAGTTGCAAATGTCACCAACAGAGAAATCTAAATCTTTAAGAGATTTTAAAAGCCTTCAAAATTGCAGTGCTCCTGTTCACACACAATTCAGAGGAGCATAAATAACACACAACTTGCTTCCATGCTTCACCCCTCATTTGGAGCATGACAAAGGTCTGCACGGCTTAGTGCAGAAACTGCAACGGGAAGGAATATTTAAAGAGCGATTCAGCAGAGGGGGGCACGGGGCAGCTCCTGGGAAAAGGACGCCTGAGCTGTGTGGAGGAGGGAGAGGTACAGGGATCAGGGAGCACAGTGAGGATGTGAGAGGTGATGGAGAGGAGCCAATCCCACGGAGTTGCGAGATCAAGGCGGGTCTGAACACCTAGAGCGCCATTTGCCTCTTCTTGCCCTGTATCCTGGCAGTGATTTGTCAGAGCAAGGGCTCCCCGTGCTCTCTGCCGAGTTGAGCAATAGAAGAGTGGAGCCAAAAGACAGTGTCCAAAGTCCAGTGTCCAAGTCCAGTTAAGCTTCTCCCAAAGAAGACATCCAAGATGAGGCAGACAAACCTCACACCATATGTTCCTGTTTCCCTCCCCCTTATGTTTCTTTCTGTGATTCTGGTGCCTCTTGTCCCATTCTGGGAAGCTGTGGTGTGCCAAGCGCCAAGGGCGAGCGGCTCAGCTGAAAACCTCTGGGAAGGCTCCTGGCTACCAGACAGGCTCTGGAGGGACTTGATAGGAGTCCAGGAGGCTGTTTGGTCACTGGAGGGAACACACACCACCCTCCCAAAGACGCTGCTCCCCACTGGAGACTGCTTCCTAACAGCCGTCATGCCCTGCTGGCACTGCCCTGTTCTTTGGAGCCAGGGACCTCCAGGAGTGGGGGTCCTCCCCTTGCCTCTCTTATGCCAAACATCCTGAGACCGGGGCTGGAAAAGGCATGTCCGGGCAGTTTTTAGCGCGTGCTCCCTCTGCCTCTGGCTGTAGCCAATTCTGGGCTGTGCTATGGCTAACTACTTTCCTGACCTATGAGTCTCCCCATGACCTGAACTGGGGCGTTTTTCTTTCCCCCTGGGAGGATGTGAGAATTCCATACATAAGGGGTGTGGAGAGCTCCTGTAAAGAGCTCCCACTAAAATCTGATTTAGGGAACGGTATATTACCCTGTTGAGTTCAATAGATCAAGCTGCCAGGATTTACTTGCTCTTGGGGAGAAAGGGAGAAGAAGCTCTAAAAGACAACCAGAAGAGGTAACTTTATGTGTTTTTCTTCAGCAGCCAAGTTTTCAAATTCCTGCCGTAGCAGAGCTGTGGATTTCGGGACCCACATCCTCCTGGTACAGGGGAATGGGCAGGAAGGGTGCTGAGTGTGCAAAGCTCTGCCACATCCATCACTTTGGGAAATCAGAACAGTCAAACTTAGCTGGCAGGCTGATGATTCATTAATGGAGAGCATATTCAGCACCCAGGCAGCAGGGAGATGGAGGAGGTCTTTGTTATGGGAAATTACTTTGTCAGTTGAGGTGGGGGAGATACTTATTGAATCAATTTTCACCAGTGGCTATAAAAATGTGTTTCATCATGACCAGGCTGCTGTCTTGTATTCCTCTCCTGCCACTAACGCATACTACTGCTGCCGCTCACCCTGCTAATCACCCTGCTGCTTCTTAGCCTGGGAACGGCTCTTGCAGCCTTTTCAGCTGCCGTGATCGCATGGCCCCACCAGCCCTCCGAAATGCCAGTGCTACGCAGGCCCACGATGGACTGCCTCTGCTCAGAGGTACGGCCAGAAGCTGCACTCAGAGTGTGCAACGGCTGCAAATGTTGATAGGATTATGGGATGACAGGATAATCCAGGTGGGGAGGGACTTCTGAAAGTCTCTATTTCTGCCTCCTGCACCGGACAGGGTCAGCTGTGGGGTCGGACTGTGTTGCTAGCGAAAGGCTTGGGAAGCAGAGGGGAAGCCCTTGGGAAGAGAGCTCTGAGTCAGCAGTAGCCTGGAGAATTGGTTTCTTGGGGGACCCAAATTTTCATGGGTACCTTTTGTAGAGATGGATGTGGTCTGTTGCACGATGGGCAATTTGCTGGGATTTGGGGCTGCAGCTGCTAAAGGGAATGGTTTGGGCAGGGAGCAGCAATCCCCTTCAGCCCTTTCACCCCAGAAAGTGGCTTAGAGTGAAACAGGGCTTGGCCAAATGGTCCTTTGCCAGTGGAGGGGAGAGGACACTGCCTGGGGATCTGCTGCAGACTTGCAGTGGGAGAAGCACGTTTGGCATTCAGAATAATCTCCATGTACTGAAAAAAAAAAGTCCAAAATCGATGACAGAAAATTCAATAACAAGGGCAAAGCACTGCACTCGGGCAGGGGAAGAAAAAACAGTGCAACAAGATGAAAGGAGGAATAATTGGCTCTGCAGTAGAACCGCAGGGCTAGCTAGAGAGGGCCTGACCTGCCTTAGAGGATGTCTGGGAGCAGCAAGCTTCACCCAAGGCTTTCTCATCACAGACTGAGTGGTCCTGTGTGGCAACAGCTCCTCGTAATGAGACACTGGTGGCTGTGGTGTCCAGATGGGGAAAGGCAACCCGGGCAAGGCTGCGCTCCCTCGCACTCCTGCTGCCCAGGACCAGCCCTGGAAAAATGGTGGGAGCCATAAGGTTTGCAGGAAGGCTGAGCGCACAAAGTTGGTTCAGTCTGGGAAAGCAGACGGGGAGACCCACAGTAGCAAAATTCTTCCCTGTGAGTGAGTGATTGCTATGACAGTGATGAATTAGTTCCTTTTTGTCAATAGGAGCTGACAAGAATAAGGGGCATCTTTCTTTCTTTCTCGTTAGGGGATACTGTGACTAGCGGCGGCAGGGGGAAATCTCTCCTCTGCTGCAGGCTGGGTCTGGCTACCTGGGGGCAGTGGGCTCTGGATACCAGCGATGGTCAGAGCTGTCTCCGGGGAGGGCTGTGGCACATCCCGCCTGGGAACAGCCAGGGACCAAAGGTCTCGTCTCTCTGTACTGGTAGGATGTACGAAAACAAGCTCTATCACTTCATCAAAACTTCTGTAGAAGCTGCACCCCTCCAATTCCCTATTTATGTATTTACTGACCATTTTTTATTAAAGCAGCTTTCCAGGACTGGGGCAGCATTGCCAGAGGCAGGTTTGAACACACATGGGGAACCTACTGCGGGCTGGGGGGGGGAAGCAGGGCATCCCCTGTGTGTCCCCCTCCTCCTTGCCATCAGCACCTCCCACCCTGTCCAGCCTCCTGCACAGCATGCCAGGCATCAGGATCTGTTATCCCTCTGCACCAGGTGAGGTTGCTCAGCAGGTTCTGTGGACGCTTCTTTGGGAGCAGGTGTGGGAGGGAGCTGGAGGGACCTTCTTTGGGAGCTGTCTTTAAAGCTGGAGGACAGCGTGACCAGTACGACCAGGAAAGGGAGACGTGACGCAGTGAAGGCTTTGCAGATCTCCCTAGCCCATCTGGTCTGGGCTCCCTGTCCTTGGAGGATGATATCGAGACATTTTGAGCTGTCGTTCCAGCAACCCACGTTTTCATTCATTCTGCCCCTGCATGGATCTCTTTCTTGAGAGCTGACTCAGCAGCATTGGAAGTGAAACTGGAAAACAAAGGGAGTAATTTCTGTCCTTTGAGTGTAAAGAGAGTGAACATTTTTCCTCTTTCCCCAATAAAAAGAACTAGCCGCATCCCGGATCGTGTCCCCGTAAGCCAATAGCTAATTGCACAGGAACAATTTCAGAGACCGACCATATCATGACGGATGACTGCAGGCAGCCCCACTCCCTTCATACCCAGCTTGGATGTTGTGGCTAAAATTATCTCCAGGCTGAGACGGAGCCTGGTGTCAGCCCAAATAAACAACTGGCACAGCAGAGCCCAGACAGGAGCCACAACGCCTCCTCATCCGTCAGGCAGTGGAGTGACTGAGCTACGCTGATAAATCTCATGCAGAAATGCAAGCCCTGACGCGAAGCGGAGGCTGGAGTTAATGAATGGGAAGCTGGATTCAATGTACTTTAGTGTCTGTTTGAAGAGCCAGGAAACACTGGGACTATTTAATTGAAAGTAACTGTACAAACCCCAGAATTAATTCTTATTAAGCATCCACAGTGACATTTTCTTAAGTGGAAATTAAACAGGGATTAAGGTGAAGCCTCCTAAGACTCTCTCTGTTGTGACGAAGAATATTTTAAGGCACCAGACTATGCTAAATTCGAAGAAATGAGCTGATCTGGGTGCACCCTTATGTTTTTCCCTCTCTCTGTCCCGCTGCTTAGGCAAGCAGAGGGAGCTGGAAGTTCTGGGGTGCTAAACAGAGATGCTCTTAAATTGTGTGCCTCCTCCAAGCCCTGGTGTCCCACCCAAGTTTGCAAGCAGTGCCTGAAATGGGAGGGAAACAGAAATGCTTTGTAAAGGAAAGCCTAGATAAAATGAGAAAGGCCATTTTCCCCTGCAGTTCCCCAGTGCTCTTGCCTGTAACTCAGGAGCCCTCAGATCACCCTCTGGGAAACCAGCAAGTTCATCACTGATCCAGAGAGGGCAGGTGGTGGAGACAGAGCCAGTGATGCCAAGGCAGAAAGGCATCCATGGAGTGAGACACAGGTGTCCAAAAGCAGGAAAAAAAATAGGAAGTGAAACCTTCATTTTGGACCTGTAGTACTGCCTTCTGCTTCCCTGGGGCATGTTTACAGAGCAGAAGCTCTGTTGGTGTCGTTATATTGGAAGCTGGCTAAAGATGCTAGTGCACCTCACCCGTTAGCGTGGGTAAATAGCAGGCAGTTTAACAGCAATCAGCTCAAGGAGCCATGTGGCTACAGGACGGGGTGGGAGCTATCGGTAAGTGGAGCCCCACCACCATGCCTGTAGATATGTGTAACGGTCTGAAGGGTTCCTCACTGCTGGTATTTTTTGTGTAGGAACAGCAGCTGAGCAATGCAGGAAAAGACATCTCTGTGACGGGCTGGGAGCTCCATTCATGTGTGCAGCATCTGCAGCCGAGTCCTCATGACAGCGCGCAGACCTGCTCATCCTCCGTTGCCTCTTCACCAGGGCAATTCCTGCTGGCAGCAGTGACAGGGCACAACGAGCTCCTGCCTGGGTATTTTTATCACATGCATTTCAGCCACCAGCAAAATGATGGGCAGCTGAATCTTCTCCAGAAGCCTTCTGCTCCCTGCTTGGAGGTGGTCTGCGGGAAGGAGTCTGTCCACACGGGCCAGGCCGCTTTGGAGGGTTTCCCACCTCTGCCAGAGTGTTCAAAAGGGCCTTTTCCTCCTAAGGCCATGGAGAAAATCTCCCAGATTTGTAAGAGCACACAGTGCCCAGCTGATCCTGCAGGACTGACTGCTCTAGGTGGACTTTAGGTGATTACAAATCAGCCTGGTCTCTGTAGCGCATTGTGAACCGGGGCCATTGGGTGGTCTTTTCCAAGCTCTTCTTGTTCCAGCTTCTGGAATGAAAGATGTGGTTCCTCCTTTTACCTCTGCCTCCACTGCCTCTGCCTCCTTGGAAAACATCTTCCTGGCAAACTCCCCTGGAAGTTATCTTTACTATCATAATCCTCCAGCTGGTGGTTTCTACATAGTACCACACAACGCAGCTTGCCCAGATGAGCCGGCACATCCCACGTGCTCACACCCTGCTCCCCATCAGCAAGGCACTGCTGGTCAGCCAGCAGCATTGCGGTTCCTCCCAGGCAGACACGTGAGGGCTGCCTGCCCTCGCTGCCTGCACATGCAAATGCTCCTGCCTCCACCCTGGGGAGTCCTGAGCTCCAGCAGACCTTGCAAGGAGTCAACGGCTTTGCAGCTTGTGTAAACCTGGTTAGCCGGTCATCACAGCTCCTTTGCCTGACTGCACTAGCTGTGATCAGCCTCGCCATCTCCCACATCAGTGCCTGAGGCTCAGCACCGAACCCGTGGTCTGGATTTGTCTGCCCTGTGGTTTCCCCTGAAGTCGGGTCAGTTTGAGACCCCAGTGCTGAGCCTTACCCGATGCTAACCATGGGGAAGCACAGCACAGGAGGGCTTTGAAGCAGCCCCTCCGCCCACTTTCAGCAGAGGTTGGACCCCATCTGAGCTGTCAGCACGTTTGAGAAAGAAGAAGAGAGGGTGGAAGAGTTGCCAGGGGGATGCAGTGTCACGGCAAAGGAGCTGAGTAGGGCACCCTGAAGCCTCCAGCTCTCTCCAAGTGCGAGCTAGATGACCTCCGGTCACTGTCTGTCGACACACTGGGGGAAGAGCCAGGATGGAGCAAAGGCTGTCTCCGAAACAGAAGTGAGGTGGAGAGTATTGTCCTATTGACAAAAAGGATAACCTGCTAGAAGATAAAAATTTGGCTGGAAATTAGAAGTTAGTTCTTGCCCATCAGGGCAGAAGAGCTCCTGTGGGAGTAATACAGACAGAAACCTGTTTTTTTCATGATGGTACTTAGTAAGTTTCTGAAAGACACAATGCCCAGAGCTGGAAGAAGATGACTGCCACCCACTAGCTCCTTTCGGTGCAAGGCTCCTCCACTCCTCACTCAGCTTCCAGGTTTGTCCATCTCTTCTTCTCATCCAGTGCACTATTCAATTAATTAAATACTCTCTCCTACGGATTGTTGGCTGAGGGTGACACACGTTTAATGAACAGCTGCAGGTCCCTAATCACATTGGCAATTAGGAAGGTAATTAGAGCACTTGCAAATGGTTTTCATGCTGATAAAACATGACAGAATAGAGCGTTTTCACTCACTGTCAGCTGCCAGACAATCTGTTACCCATCTAATGGCAATTTAATTACAAATTCCTTCACTACCTGTGTTTCTTATCGCTCAAGCCCATGGCTTAACTGGGCAGCTCTTGGGTTCAAGTGCAATGCTGCCTGACATCATTGGTCTAGAGCTGTGGATGGAGAAGCCCAGGTTAAGAGGAGGGGTTTCAGGAAAGGAGGTCCAAGAAGCCGTTCCTCCCGCCTGGCTGCCTCTGAGCCAGGCAAGAGCCTGTTCAGAGGGGCAGAGACGCATCACAGTAATGTTTCTTAAATGGCTGAGCTAAAAAAAAAACAACACAGGAACCACTTTTGGAGGAGGTCATGGCATGGCAGCAAGAAAAGCGAGAGCAGGGCTGGAGCACAGGGCAACCCCTCCTGCCACCTGGTATGATGCTGATTTACCCCGGGTAAAAACGTGATGCTGAGAAACATCATGCTGGAGACCTTTCAGAGAAGCAGTGAAAGACTTGCTTGTGGGGATGTCACAAGCAGGCGTGAGATTGGGCTCTAAAAGCTTTTTAATTTGGAAAATGCTCTTTTCATTTCTTCATTTCAAAGAGTTATCTGGTCTCTTTTGTGCAGTAGTGAAATCTGACCCTCGAACTCATGAATCCTTCACACTGCTCAAGTCCCAGCGGGACCTGGTCAAGCCCTCCCTTACGCCAGCCTCCAGGGATTCACGCCTGCTGACCAAATGTGGCTTTTTTCCTATGACCCCATTCCTGAATGCCCTTTACTCTCCTGGATTTTACGCTGAAGTGCAAACCCTGCTTGCTGTGAGCTGGCATAGACACAGGACAGCCTTTTTCTTCCCAGACAAACCCCTGGCTGAGCTGAGATGGTATTTGGATGTCACAAGGCTCCTGATCCAGCAGATGGTACTCCCAAACTGTCCGAGGACAGCTCTCAATCCCTTTGTGTGCCATGCAGCGTGATGTGACAGCCCTGTGCAAGGGGCCGCAGGGGGAGGCAAAGCCTCAGCTGCAAAGACCTTCAACCCGGTCTGCTCTGAGCTGTGCTCAACCCTGGGGCCACAGCTATTAAACTTGAAAAGCTGACCCTGCCCCAGTGGTATCTTGGCATTGTCTTCAGAAAAAACAAGCAACTTTTGTTCCTTAAAGCCTCTCTTGAAGCAGCAGCTCCCATTTAACTGGCAGTGAGTGGTCATGAAAAGAGACAGCAAGGACAGTGTGGACAGAAGGGGCTCCCATTTTAAGGGGATTAAGGTGAAACCCAGGTTGAACACAGTGCTGCAGCCTGTACTGAATGAGTTGGGGGCTTTTTCAGGGAGCTGAGATGTGCTGGGAGGGGTGTGCAGAGGGCACGTAGGGAAGCAGATCCCATCTCCCATGGGACTGCATGCACGGAAGGATTTGCTTACCTTGTCTTCATTGAACCACGGCCCAGGGCAAGAGTCCCACCTGGCTAAGGAGCCCTTGAGAATATAGGTATTCCCTGCAACGATATAAGAGGCGTTTGATGTGCCCCTATCATCAGGGATACTTGGCAAAAAAGGCTCCCATCCTATTAACCAACCCCAAATTGCTCCAGTGCTGCCTCTCCTGGGCAGGCACAGGGATGCAGTAAATCAGCAGGCAGCACCTCCCAGGTCAAGCAGTGCTTGTAGCCATTTCCACGCCCACTTTCTTGGACCTTTGCAAGGTCCAGGACTTAACTGGGAAGCGCATGTAGCTGTGAGCAGTGGTGTTGGGGCTCAACCATGCCATGGGGCCACCGGGCCAGCCTGGCTGGGGGTGAAGAGCAGGGGCCAGGGCTGCAGAGCGCAGCCGGAGGGGCAGAGCCAGAGGCAGAGCTGACTAGGGTTATAAAATATCACGAAGTCTGGAGAGGAATGGGCTTGCAGAAACAGAGACTTTCCTCCAGGGGTTTGATGTGGCGAGGGCAGATGTGTTTTCAGTGTGTGTGCGGGTGTGGAGGGGAAGGGGGCTCAGGCTGCATCATGGCATGAGGATGAAGGCACAAGGGTGTCTCAATCACCTCAGAGGATGCTGCTGTGTATTTGTGCAGCCGCCGTGCACTGCAGAGCTGAAATAACACTGTAATTTTGTCATCAACAGCACTTCCTCTCCATTCTCAAGGTGCTGTGTAAATGTTAAGAGTGTGTTTAATTCATTATCAGGTAGAGCAGGATTAAGAAGCCCATTTTACAAATGAAGACACTACTCGAGAGAAGTTATTCACATCAAAGTCATATACTGAGACAGCTGGGAACAGAACGGAGGGCTTTTAATGACAAGTGAAGGGCAAAGATCTGATAAATGACTGCCACATTTTTGGTACATAAAATATCAGAGCCCAAGTGTCATCTAAAACATTGATTTGGCCAAAAGTGGTGATGCTTCCACCGGTAAACACAGCGGCTGAATTCACAGCTCTGATGGGTCTTGTAGAAAGCCTACAGGTAATTTTTTCACTGTTCTCAAAACTTGCGGCTAATTTGGCTGCATACATGTTAAAGATGTACTAAAGCCGCACAGCACACCGGCATCAGCTGCACAAGCACAACCAGTGCTCCCAGTCATGGCCCTGGGCAGCACGGGATGACCTGATGCTCTGCTCTGCCAGTCCCGCCATCCGAGGGCTTTTTCCCTTCAAATCGCCTCACCAATCACTTCTGCCCTGACAGCTCAGCACTGGCCCTGTAGCTGCAGGTAATTCATGAAGGATTGTCATGGCAAAGGCACCTGTATGTTAAAAGCAGGATAATGATGAAGCCTCCACCACCAGGTTCCCAAGTACACAAGCAAAGGCAGGGGCTGCATCACTTGGATCCAGGCGTGACACCGCTGCATGCGGCTGATCAAAGGCAGCGAGCTGAGGTGGTACAGTCCCTGTCAATGAGCAAGCCGTAATGAGGATTTTTCACATGGACGGCCTCAGTCTGCTTATCTTTGTGAATAAAACAGGGCCAAACTCAATCCAGGAGAGACAGGAAAGCAAGGGCTGTGTGAAGAGAAAGCACTTGGCTCAGCGTGGTTGACAAATAGAGGGGCGGGTGCGTTTGTGGGGCACAGTTGCTGAGAAGTGAGGCAAAAGACCGTGGCCGTGGAGGGATGCCTGTGGTCACAGGCTGTGCCTCGGGGACTACGCAGAGCCTCCGCTCAGTGCAGCCGTGGACACAGTCTTGCACACAAAAGCATCCACGGGAGCTGGCACTGAAGTGCCTCCCAGCTTTCCCATGACTCCTCTCCCTGTGCCCTGGGGCACTGCCGTCCCCCGGAGCTTGGGGCAGGCACCGCTGCCCACGCTTGATGGGAGCCATGACTCGGCGCTGGGGGTCCTAGGTACCCAGGGCTCAGGGTGTCCTTGTTCCCTGCCCTGTCCCCATGGCTCCAAGTGTTTACTTTTAAAACTCCTGGGAGTGCTTGCCTCCTTGCATCCTGCAGCTGACCCAGTTCTTGCTCGTTGCCATGGAGAACTGGACTCGTTTCCATTTAAATCTTTGTGCTGCTTCTGCATTGACCATGCGGACCAGCTCCGGAGCAGAGGATGTTGCAACGAGCCTTGATGTGGTAATCCCAGGAGCAGGGGCCAGGTTAGCTTTGCAAATACCACTGAATGGCTGGAAGACAGTTCCTGGCTGCCTTTCTCCAGGTGGGTCAGCACACGTTTCTGCAGCTAACTGTTATGCCGGTAATTGCTTCCAGTGCTCATAATACAGCTTCTGTCACCTGAGCGTCCTGCTGTGCGGTTACCGCTGAACCTGTACAGCTGATGTCTGCTGGCTTTTAAGCTGGTGCTTCTGAGTGATACTTGACATTTTGTTTGTGCTCCCCTAGGACCCCAAAAGGAAAATAAACATCTAGTGGCTCCTTCTATTGGATCAGCTGCTGCACTGCTCAGTGGTTCAGCTATGGATTGTGATCTTCTTCCCAAGCAGAGGTGAGAACCCGTAGCATCACCACCAGTCCTGTGCCAGCCTCACCCCCAGACACTGGTACCCACTGGTGGTGGCTGAGATATGCTGGTCTGTAGACACAGGAACGCCGCTGCCCAAACACTCCTCTGCATCCCCTCGCCTTGGCAGCTCCCTGCCATTTTTAGTCTGCGACACAACGTGCTGATGATGTCCTCACCCCCTGCACCCCGCAGCGCGCTGCAGCTGGACGGGATGGAGCAGCCCTGCTGCTCCCGCACTGTGCAGCGCTGGCCGGAGAGGAATGTCCACCCTAGGAGCATGGGTGCATGGGGCAGAGAGCTTTGTGCCCCACGCCACGCTGGCCACTCTCACGCCCTGGCCACCCCTACTTCCTTGTCCCCACTTGGGCCCAAACGCCAATAGGCTTTAGGTGACAATCTCTGTAAGTCCCTGTTTCAAGACGCCCTTTAAAATTCAGAAATAAGTCTTCAATAAAGTCTTTCTGGTCTCATTTCAGGTATTGTCTGTCATTCTGTAGTCAGACCAAAAGAAAATTTCTGCAACATGTTAAGCAATGCTTTGACATGTCTAATGGTTAAAAACAGTCAATTTTAGGGGCCGATACTTCAGATGAGTATTTAAAAATCTCAGAGTTCTGTTAAGGAGGACTAATTTGGGGCTCATTCAGACAATGTAGTACAGACACTATAAATCCCATGCAGTCTATGAACTGCTCAGGGATGTAATTTTCTGTTCTGTCCATTTATTAAACTGTTGGTTTTGGGTTTTTTTTTCCCCCAACTTGGAGTGAATTCACCAGCTAAAGGAGTTTTCATTCATGGACGGAGGGACTGAAGCTTTGTATTCCTGGCTAGGATTATCACATCTCAGTGCAAGCCATTGTCATTAGTAGACAGGAACAGATGAGGCAGTCTCCTGATGTCACTTGCTACATAAAAATAGTAATTTGTCGTGTCTCTTTGCTTTGCAGCTTCCCAGAGAAGGGGCGAAGGCCCCAGGGCTCCCATGAAGTCAGTGGGATTTTTCAGCTTTGGCGAGGGAGTTGTTTTTAAATTTTCTGTTTCATGAACTCCAGAGGAAATAAAAAAATAAAAAGCCAACATTAACCTTCCCCTCAGCCCACCCCAAAATGTGCCGCTAGCTGACCTGAACCCATGCAACCACTTAGAAACCATCCTTCTCCTGCATCCCCCAAGTCTCAGAGCTTGGGCCCAGAGCCCTGAGCATGTGTGCCGTGAGAGCGACCTGCTCCGGGGCTCTTGCCTCCTGCCCTGTCCCTGCAGGAGGAGCAGCTCTCCGGGAGCCGTCCTTGCAGACCCGGGCTTGTGGCACCTCAGACCCCTCTGCGCTGCGTGCACCCACCTTGGCCGGGCAATGTCCCGCGAAGACAAGACTGTAGCTGCCTTCATTATACTTACAGTTTGCAGGCTGATTTTTCCCCTCCTAGCTGACTCGAGGAAGCAATTTCTAGTGTGATTTGTGGCATTTGTGACGTTGAAACCGCATGTGTTTAAAAGTGCATTCCTGGAAAGCAGTGGCAAAGCTCATTTCATCTTCTCAGTGCAGTCTTTTTCTTTCTATGCAGCAACCTGCCACGTCAGTAATGGCTTTCAATTGACTTTCACATGTGCCCATCAACAAGAGAGATTGTTTCCTAGAAACTAGAGGCTAATGGAGAAAGGCACCAAATAAAGCACGAAGAAAGAGGAAAAAGCTCCTTCCTGCTCTCTGGCTAGTGCCAGCTGCTTTGTAAAAATAAAGACAACCAGCAATTACAACCTTTTTACAGGGTAAAGCTTCCTTTGGCTTCCAGGAAATGTGGATAGAGCGCCCTGGACGACACCCAGCTTGCCGAGGGGGCTGGAAGGAGCATCCCCGTGCTGGGGCTGGCTGCATGCAACCAGTGGTTGCCCTGGGATGCTGGCTGAAGGGTAAAGCAGGAGAAAGGAGGGTCCCACGATGATGATTCCTCTCCAGAGGGTCTGGGCACAGCCAGAGGACACATTTCTGTCCAGGGCAGCCGTCTCGGTACAGGCTGACTGCTTGCCACCTACTCTCCCTTTGCCCCGCACCCCCCCAGCCTTTCCCGTTACCCCCTGTCTGGCACCAAGCAGGCTGTGTGCGCACAACACAACCTCAGCAAGAACAAGCCTCCTGCTCTGCTGTCCCATTGCCCTGGTGCTCCTCGTCCCACTGGGACCATGTGTTGGTCTTGTGGTTTATTCTGGAGATGCAGGTTCAGGGTCAGGCTAATGAAGCTCAGCTATGAAAAGCCTCAGAGGATAATGTGTACCTCCCTCCCACCTCTCAGGCATGTCTCATTTCCCTGATTAACACAGTCATTACATGGACAATAAAGCAATCTCCGGAGTGATGGTGTGGAGTTTCCCTTCATTCGCTTATAGTGGGAGGATGGGGAGGGTGTGATTCACAGCACCCCTGAGACGTCGCTTTCCGAAGGCTTGCATTTCCCAGCAGCTCCCAGCCCTGCCAGCTCTTTAGACATCTGGATTAACATCCATCCTTTGCAGCAGTGAGGCTCATTCAGTGAAAGGGCAAGTGCCCTGTGTATGCACAGCAACACCCAGTCCCAATCTGAGCGGCCAAAGATGTGATCCCTATCAGCAGTTAATCTGCTCCGCAGCATGGAAGGAGCAGCATGTCTTAGACCCCATCCATGCACAAAGCATCCTTGGCTTTCTTCCACTGCAGGTTCCCTCTGGAAGCTCTCGGCCTCTGAAGTCCACAATTGGTCACAGCTTGAAGAACTCTTCCTTTCCAACATTTTATAGCTGTTACTGTGCCTAGCAAAGGACATAAACTGGGAGGTCTTTGCCTAAACCCTGAAATTACTGGGAGGCAGGTTTTAAAACAAGTACGAAAAATTATTTTTTTCTGATGCTGCTTCGCAACACATGGACGCCACTGCTGCAGGATGAATGCAGGAAGAGCAGTTATTTGTGGGTGGGAAAAACTCTGCTTTAGGCAGAGCTGGCCTAAAGCAATGCGAACATGTCTTCCAGCTCAAAAATGTCTCTGGGCTGCCGGCTGCCAGAGCCTGGGAGGACACACTCAGTACATGTAAACGAATCCCAAAATGCTGCTGCAGAATCCATCGCGGAGAAGGCTGTTAGGCTTGCTGGAGCTGTGGGCAGACGGCTGCTCCTCTTTCCTGGCAGGCTTTGGGTGGGGATGGCAGACAGCGGCTGCAGGCAGGCACAGTGTGGTTCAGCCACTTGCTGAGCACAGGCTGTGCTTCACAGCTTTCTTCTTCCTCCATCGGGCAGAAGAGAGCGGGCCCGTGAGTACGTCTATCCGCAGTGCCTCAGAGACCCAGAGAGAACACGTTAATCCCTTCCCCAGAACAGGAGGGGATCAAGGTTGCCCACAACAGCTGGGATGGGAGCCAAAGGTGGTAGCCACAGGTGAAAGTGGATTTCATAGGCTCTTCTGAAACTCCGTGAGGCTGCTACGTCTCCCTGCACTCTGGTGCTCATTTAATGCCAGATGAGCTTCAGTGGCTCGTTAGCGAGTGGTTCATCAGCAACTGTCCGTGGCTTGTTGTGCTTATCTGTAACGAGGACCCACAGACAAGGGCCGGCTGGTGCCTCTGACCTATTCCATGCACCAAACAGGGGTGTCTTGCTTGAGGCTGCTAGGTCTGGATGAGCCTCTGAGTTCCCTGTGACTAGCGATGCTCTCTGTCGTATGAAGAAAACCTGCAAGATGGCCAGAAGAAATGGAAACTGCGCATGTGTTGGTGGTTAATGTTTAATGGGAAAAAGCCTAGAGCAAAGGAATAAAGTAAGAAATATTTAATTCTACAGTGTTGGTTTGCACCATATGTTTTCCACTTAATAAATATTTTAGGCACTTATGCTCAACAAAGACAGCTCTGTCTTCCATGGGCTTGCGTGTCTTTGCTTCCCCTTTGCAAGGCAGGTCCTGGGCTCTCCACCCTCTGCCAATGCCTCTTCTCTAGGCATTCAGAGCAAGATTTCTGCCTGCTGGCCCCATCTCAGCCTGCAGAGCCCCTGCTTGAGGTCCAGCTTTGTCCCAGCCAGGAGAGGAGGGGGCAGCACAGGGGTCCCAGCCCACCCAGGGGCCAGTGTTTGGTGGGGTCCAGGGGAGACCCTGAGGGACGTGCTCCTGGCTGGCCAACCCAGCCCTGCCTTCTCCCAGGGCCCCGAGCCACAGGGTGCTGGGGCAGAGGCTCAGCGCCGTTTGGGGCTGGTGACGTTGGGAGCTCCGTGGTGGGGGCTGAGCCAAAGGCACCGCTCACGGTTCTCCCTGCTGGGGCCGGCTGGATTGCTGCCTGTTGAAGCAGCTCTTTGGGGCAGATGCAGCAGGATCAGCCCCCATGGCCCGCGGCCACAGCTTGTTTTACCCAAATACAGCCCTACACACTGGCAGAGCCTCCCCTCCAGTGAAGGGCAGCAGACGGAGGGGACGGGGAGGATGGGTTTACAGCCAGAGCCAAGCTCCGGGGCTTGGGCAGGCGGCTTGAGGGGCTGCGCTGGGGCAGGGGGACACGGGGAACACTGGCAGGGCCCTCCTGCGACAGAGGCACAGACAGCAGAAAGGGAAACTGGTGTGCAACGAGGGAGATGAGCTGACTGCCAGTCGCACTGTGCTGGGGCAGGGGCTCCGCTGCGGAGGGGAGAGATGGCACGGCCGGTGCTTGGCCCCACCATGAGCTCAGTCCAGCACCACAGTGAAGGATGAGCTCAGCCGCCATCCCTGCCCTCCCACAGCTCTTGAGGCACTGGGGACGTGTGAGCGGGACCTGACGGGCATGCAGAGATTTCCAGCAGTCCCTGTGGCCATCACAGGCTCGGGAAAGGGAAGGCTGGAGCCCTTGGTGTCCTGAAGACTGGGACAATGTGCCTTCACGTGGCATCCTCTGGGGGCTGACAGCAGGGTGCAGGATATTTATATGTACGGGCTTTTTTGGATGGGCTGTAGCACCCCACGTGACCTGCCACCCCGCAGGCTCTTAAGTCTGAGTTGCAGTCCAGGACAAGAAACGCTGCCGTTGGATGGTACCGCGTATCCCCCTGCTCCTGTGGATGCACAGCCACGTGTTTGGCATGTGCGAGCGAACGTGACACGTAGCGTCCTCCCCGGGGAGAGCAAACCCTCCCACCATCTCCTGCTGAGCTGCCCAAAGGAGCCTGCTGTGCTCTCAGGGGCTTTGCCAGCCAGGACTCAGCTGGGCTGGCTTCTCATCCCTGTCCTGGGTTATGTTAAAGACCTTTTCTTCTGTGTTGTTGATTTATTGCTACACCCGTGACTCAGTAACCCTGAGGTTCGCGGTCTGCATTTTGCCACAGGTTTGGAGAACGCCAACTGTGATGGCCAAAGAGAGCATCCCGGGAGCAGGCATGTCACAGATTGCACAACCTCCGCCACACACAGACATATCCAATATTGTATATATATTATATTATATATTTTTTTATATATATA
>VZTL01067049.1:0-21736 GCA_013400535.1 Scopus umbretta | reverse complement strand
TTTTTTTTTTTTCAAGCATAGCTATCATCTTTACTCTTGATGCTCACTAGCTGGAAATGAAGCCTAGTACAACGTTCCACTTCCCAGAAGCATCTGAGACTATCCACCACATACATCATCATTGAACAATCTGGCACTGACATTGAAGTTGACTGTTTACAGTGATCTCAACATTTAGGTAATGATGAAGTCAGTGATGTAAGATTCTAAGCCTTCTATTGTTTTCCTTGATCCTTTATTCTTGTTCTTCTCATTCTGAGCTCATCACATTTTTCAAGCTTCTGTCAGGGATTTGCGCTTATCAATGTTAGTAAGTCTTTATTCTTCTGATAGCTTTAGGATCCACACATCTTCAGCTTTGCTCTCATGTTCTTCATTCCAGTCTGACTTGCTCTGACTCCAGAGCAGACCAAACTAACAAAAGATAATAAAGAACTACCTACAGATAAACTGCAAATTACATATTACCCACCCACAAAATATTATTCATTGATAAATTATTTTTTCCTTTTATTCTGTTCTCCTCTTCCTTTTAATCTCTGAGAGGCTGACCCTACAGTAGAGCACAGCTACAATGAGCCTGGACCCCTTGAGGCTGATTTTGCAGTGAAAGACAGTTCAGTGAAACGAGAGTCCTGTACTGTCCAAATGCATTGCAATGTGCAAATTACCGTTTGGGGTATAGTGAAAAGCTGATTACTCTGAAACTGATTTGTGAAAATAGATTACTTCACTGTAAAAAGAATTCATGTGGTAACATTTCAGTTTTCACTGCTTCTTACTTAGAGAATACTATTTGCCTTCAGTTTTTCCTCCCCTGTGTTGTCTCAGGATGAGAGCTGAGAGCACTCAGACTTGGAGAAAAAAAATTGTTTCTTAAATAAGATGGTCTCTCAATATGGAACAGGATCTAAAAAGTTACATTAGAGGGCTGGCATAGTTTTTCTTCCTTGCTAAAGTGTTTTGGAGAAAAAATAACTGCTACAGTAGTCTAGATATCTGTCAGTAATTAACTTTATCACTTATTAGAATAAAATGCACCGATTAGGAGTTTTTAATCAGTAAAATCCACACACCTACTATGGGTTAATATTTAGATCTAGTCTGGAAAAACATAAGTACAGTTTTAAAAGTTAATCATTAGGAAGCTAGATAGGTAATCCTGGCTTATTTAATAATCATTAGCAAGTGTATAAAGATTTCAAGATACAATTCATGGGAACATTTTTTGGAATTCCTACCTTGCATTCCACGTTCTCCTGGTGGCCCTGGCAAACCATCATTTCCTGGTGGCCCTGGTAACCCATCTTTTCCTGGGGGCCCTGGTTTTCCATGAGCTTGTGAGGCAAGCATTGCAGCAGGCAGCTTCAGCTGGGATACAAACTGAGCCATCCTTTCTTCATTAACAAAGGGACACAAGAAAAAGTGGGTAAGAAATCTGCTAGCAAAATACGTGAAAATAAATAAATCCCAAATCCTCAGCTAAAGTAAGTTCCTGGCAGTAGGGTGTTTAATCCTTCTAAATGTCAAGGTATTAAATGCTCCGTAACTACTGGAGCCTTCAGGTCCAACTCGGACTCACGCCTGAGTCTTTACCCTTTGAAATAATCTGAATGAATGTGTTTCTATTACTACTCTCTTTTACTAATGTGTTCCAGTATTTCAAATGACTTCTGACTCCTGTTCATGAAAGTACTTAAAATACATGAACACAGAATAATTAGTATTTAACACCCCTATGAAGGGCTACCTTATATGTTTGTAACTCATATTAAGTTGCAAAGTAGAGCTTAAAGACCACGAACAGTTCTTGGAATGTGCTGAAACCCTGAAAACAGTTGTGAAAAAAACTGTAAGTGTGCAGCAAACATTATTAATTGCAGAGATTTCAGCATGAACTGTTCAGTGCTGGTGGAATAAAGTGCACTCGGTAACATTTCAGTGTTCCTTAGAGGTAGACAACATAGGTACTAACCTTGATTCTGTCTCATTCATACCAGATAAAAAAACTTAACTAAGCATTCCACAATTTAGCAGGTATTTACTGTGGTGGAGTTATGAGATTTAAGAAAAAAATTAGAGTAAAGAGAAGAGTGGGCATCAAACAAAAAATAAGCAAGGTGACAGAAAATAGGCAAAGTGAAACAAAGCCAAAAATAGAAGATCTGTGGGAACACTAGTAAGGTGTAGAAAATGGAATAGCTATAAAGACAAAAAACATTATTTCCTGTAGGCAGGACACCTTTTAATAATTTCTTTTTAGCAACAGACTAAATACTTGTTACCATTCCATTTGAATGGGAAAAGGAGGTAACTTCAGCCAACAAACTGTTCTTGAAATACATAGTAGGTTGAACTCCTAAGGGGTAGCAGTCTGGGGAAGGGTAAAAACAGACAAAATGATAGCCTTGGTATAAAGTGAAAAACTGCCCGAAGAGTTTAAAAAGTCCCAAGCTTTATATGATTTCTTTTATCCCTAAAAGACAAAAGGTTTTGTATCCACAACTATTAATAACAAAATAGCTAAGCATATTGCAGACATAAGAAATGCATTTTGCAATGGAAGAGAAGCTACTGTTAAGAGGTGTTTGAGCAGAAGCTTGTTTCAGACACCTACCTGAGTCACAGCTTTTCAACCCTGACTAAGAAAACGCTGGGGAAGAAAAATATTTCCTTTTCAGAGTAAGGACAAACCTAAGAAAGCTTACATAGTACAAAGGCCTTGGCTGAATCTGGTACTTGCCTAAAACTGTGCTAGAAGATGGTGGTCTGCAAGGGAGCTTTGGAGCTCAGCAGGGATGTTTGCTGAAAATGCACAGCAGTTTAGACCTGCATGACTGAAAGCTGTCAAGCCTTTCTCTCATTTAGATAGTTATCTGCTAAGTGCCCAAAACAATTAGATATTTCTATTCTCTCCACTTTAATAAATCTTCAGTGTCTTAATGATAGGTTGTAGATACATATGCATCTGCAATAATATGTGATACATGTATGTATCTAGAATAACACATATGTATGTTTGCTATTATGATTTGGAGCAAACTACCTTTTAATGCTAATCTTTTACATAAGGAAATACTCTGGTTAACAGATACTGTAATTTATAATTATCTGAACATGATTATATTAGTTAGACTTAAACAACAGTTAAACATCGTTACAGCAACAAGGCAGCTGCTAAACTCAGTGTAAGTTAGATGACGTAAAGAAATGTATATAAAGGCTGTAGGGATGTAAAACATTTAGAACAGTATTTAAGATTAATGTTTAGTTGTATAATACTTCATTTTCTTACCTTCAAAAACCTTAAGAACCTCTTGTTTGATATATTTTTTTATTTCTTCAAGTGGAACTGTATCAGCCTGATGAGGAAAAAAAAAGGTGATATGTATCAGAAGAAACATACAGAGGGCACTTTATAATGCTACAAAAAAAAAAAAAAGCTGAAACTAGCATTAAAAATGTAAAGCTTTCACCAAAAAATAAATATTTTAATATATTGATGTTATTTACTTAACTGCAAAGGCCACTTTACTGCAAATATATTATAATATTATAAAGACCACTAATACCATGAAGTGGAAGAGGTACTCCCAGCTGTCAAGATGATCAGCATGTGTATGGAAATTAATTTGCATAAGACAGTAAGGATGTCCAGTGACACTGCTTGCCTTCTGAATAGCATTTGTCAACTTCTCACCCCCTCTAGGGACTAACTGCTTTGATGCACAGCCGCACCTTGAATACTGTGTTCAGTTTTGGGGCCCTCACTACCAGAAGGACATGGAGGTGCTGGAGCGTGTCCAGAGAAGGGCAACGAAGCTGGTGAAGGGTCTGGAGAACAAGCCTTATGAGGAGCAACTGAGGGAACTGGAGTTGTTTAGTCTGGAGAAGAGGAGGCTGAGGGGAGACCTCATCATTCTCTACAACTTCCTGAAAGGAGGGTGTAGCGAGGAGGGTGTTGGTCTCTTTGCCCAAGTAACCAGCGATAGGACGAGAGGAAATGGCCTCAAGTTGCACCAGGGGAGGTTTAGATTGGATATTAGGAAAAAATTCTTTACTGAAAAGAGTGGTCAAGCATTGGAACAGGCTGCCCAGGGAGGTGGTGGAGTCCCCATCCCTGGAGGTATTCAAAAAACGTGTAGATGTGGCACTTCAGGACATGGTTTAGTAGGCATAGTGGTGTTGGGTTGACGGTTGGACTAGATGATCTCAGAGATCTTTTCCAACCTTAATGATTCTATGATTCTATGATTAAGTAAAACTGCATCACAGGAGCAATGACATCACTGGAAAAGTTCTTTAGAGCTTTACCCTATCTGACTGAGGGTAAAAAGAACCCACAACATGAATGTGTGCCTATGCGTACATGGAGACAAACGAAGATACCTACAACTGACAGGCAGGATTTCATTGTCTTTTTAAATGCCGATTTCCCTTTTATTAAGAACCATTTTTGTCTGCCTCCTTTCCTTTCTCAGTTGCAAAGACTTACACTTTAGGACTTAAGCTTATGAAAAACTTGAAAATTAACAGCATTGAGTAGCCATATTGATTTGTCAGGAGCTAAACAAATAAATAATTACAGTCTATCCATAGCACATGTTTAAAAAAAAAAATTAAAAGCAACTGCTTGATCACCCGGGTATATTTTTATATGTCTTAACTGAACGCTTAAATTATCACACAAAAAACCACAGAAATTGTGTTTTCTGATACTGTGGTATTGTTCAGTTGAATTTCCACTGCTCAGCACATGCTACATTCATGTCATCTGAATTCACAAGCAATCAAGGAAAACTTGTATTTACTTACCGGAAACCCTGGGGGTCCTGGTGAACCCGGGGGACCTTGATGACCTGGTGATCCTGGATAGCCTCTGTCTCCTGGTGGCCCAATAGGACCCACATCCCCTTTTTCTCCTGATGGGCCAGGTTTCCCCCGTTCACCTTGTGGGCCTTTGTCCCCTGGAATACCCTGATCTCCCTGTGTAAAACAAGAGCAGAAAGAAATCCATTGCACACAGTGAAACAAACTAGGAAAAGTCACCGAAGAATGCTAAAGAGAAAATTCTTTCCTGTTCAGAAATAGATTTTATAAGTCATGTATGGAAGCTGGTTTTACCGGCTAACCCTTCTCTCTGCAAACACAGCAAGTAACTTTTTGTTTTCTTACACTTTTAATGTTGAAGTCAATGACAGAAAAAAATAGCTTGACTCTGTAACCCACTTTCCAAGGAGAGAACTTGGTGCAGAAAGTTTATAGCCCTTATACAAGGATCTAGAAATGTCAAATATGGCATAGGTAGAATTAAGGTGCTCAAATTCCCCGAAGCACAAGGCATCAGGCTTTTTTTCTGTAATTTTCCCCTGAAGCCTAGTATTTTATTTCTGCACGTACACAAAATTTCAGTTAATCAGTGAAACAACAAATACACAAATCTATTTATAACGAGTGAATTCCTTACAAACAAAATAAATTAAAGGTCAGTGTTCTGGCCAGCAACAGCTTCCATCACGGCTGAGATGGCATTTAGATTAGTTTTATTTATGAGGAATTAAATCTTTTAGAGTGACTTAATGTATTAGCTATTAGTTCACTGAACTACAGCTGTGGAGCAGAGTGCTGCAAGTCACACATTCAGATTCTTAATGAACAGCTGGCAGTTCTTCAGGGTCACTGACTGCCCTTGCTACATCACTTAAGCTAATGTTAGGCTCCACCATAAGCAGCAAACAGCACCAAGAATTGACTACATCATTACTAGATAAATCCAGAATCTACATTTATGAGGGGTAAATGAATGGAATGAATTGCGTTCTTAATCTACAGCAAGTGCTGGTAAACTATTCAGATCTGAAACATCATTGACTGATAAACCAATAAAAGTGTAGCTGTATTCTTAAGTCATATTTACATGACATGTAAAGATTAAAAAAGAAAGAAGGAAAGAAAGGTAAGGATTGCAAGTAGGTGGTTGTATAACATTTTAATCACCTATCTGTCCTCCAGTCTATATGATTTCCAGTGAGTTAGAGCTTATTACCGACTATAACTAAGCTTCACTACAAAGACCACTGTAACTTGTGATGTTTTATTGCATTAACTGAAACCATAATGCATTCCCAACTGGAGTTTAAATTGCCCTCAGTAAGAGTGCAGAGGCTCTAAACTATGAAAGTCTACCACAAGAAAAACATCCAAATGTCAAAATCTGAGACCTCATCATCTCACACCTGTGATTGTAACCTCTGTGGTGGGTTGACCTTGGATGCCTGCCAGGTACCCACCCAGCCACTCTCTCACTCCCCCTCAATAAGACAAAGGGAGAAAATGAGATTAGAAACTTGTGAGTCAAGGACAGGGAGATCACTCACTAATTACCATCGGGGGAAAACAGACTGAACTTGGGGAAGATGAATTTAATTTATTATGAATTAGTAACAGAGCAGGATAGTGAGATCTTCCTTTCAACCCATCCCCCTTCTTCCCAGGCTCAGCTTCACTCCTCACTCTTCTACCTCCTCCTGACAAGTGGTGCAGGGGGATGGGGAATGGGTGTTGCAGTCAGTCCTTAACTCGTTGTCTCTACTGCTCCTTCCTTCTCACATTCTTCTCCTGCTCCAGTGTGGGGTCCTTCCCATGGGATACAGTCCTTCATGTACTGCTCCAGTATGGGTCCTTCCNTCCTTCATGTACTGCTCCAGTATGGGTCCTTCCTGTGGGCTGCAGTTATTCAGGAATGGACGACTCCAGTATGGGTCCTCATAGAACACAGTTCCTGCCTGAAAACCTGCTCCTGTGTGAGCTCCTCTCCATGGGCAGCAGGTCCTGCCACGAGCCTGTTCTAGGGTGGGCTCTCCATGGGCTAGAGCTTCCTTCAGGGCGCATCCACCTCCTCCAGCATGGGGCCCTCCACGAGCTGTGGGATGGGTATCTGTTCCACTGTGGTACTCCACAGACTGCAGGGGGACAGCCTGCTTCACCATGATCTTATCCACAGGCTGCAGGAGCATCTCTGCTCCGGTGCCTGGAGCACCTCCTCTGCTCTTTCTTCGCTGACCTTGGCGTCTGCATAGTTGTTTCTCTCACATACTCCCACTCCTCTCTCCCAGCTGTTGCACAGCATTTTTTACCCTTTTTATCACACAGGCAGTTCCAACATCACTCATGGGCTCAGCTTTGGCCAGCAGCAGGTCCGTCTTGGAGCCAGTGGGAACTGCCTCTCCCCAACATGGGGACAGCTCCTAGTGTCTTCTCACAGAGGCCACCCCTACACCCCCCCTGTTACCAAAACCCAATACAACCCGGCAAACTGCTAACATGATCACATAGTCAGGGAAGTCAGTGTGACACGGAAACAATCTCAGTGTGATTATGTTTATTATTTCTCTTAAAAGACCTATCCTGCCAATACTGCAGACATCTGATTTCCAGTTTTAGCTTCTGGGCATTAATACTTTGGGCAAAACTCTAAGTATGCAGCACATGAATGATTTCCAACAAACACACATCTAATTTAGCTATTCAGTAGAAAAAAGACAAGTTATGATGTGATACACAACACACCTGTAACCCTTGTCAAAAAATCTCAAATTTTCAATAGTTGATGGGAGCAGGAAAGCAAGTATATGTGCACTGGGGGGACTGGAAGAGTAGTATTCTGATAGAAGAGGCATACCTTCTCAGGTTTCTATAAATTTTAAGATTTATAGGAAAAAGTGTTCTGTCCTGCACACAGCTACTGTATCAGGACATGTATTGCAGCAACCTGAGAAATTCAGGGCAGAGGAAGGATTCTGACTGAGAAGCAGAACTTTTGCAGTCTGCAGGGAAGACGCTCTTTCCTGGCCTTAACGAAGTTTTTGTATCCGACTTCCATCTCCTACATCACTCGTAGCAACCTGAAATACTATAAAATTGAAGAACAACTCCTGTTCTACCATATGTTATTGCAAAACTTGAAAGAGGTATAGCCTTTAATATAATTTTTAGTTCAGTCACTTTTTTGGAGATTGAAGTTCATTATGGTGAGCCACTGAACACACCATTTTGTCTGACAGTACTTTCAAATGAGACTACACACACATGCATGCACCCACATATATAATAAAACTGTCTGAAGATTACTTAGAAGAAGCCTTCATTAGAAATGTATTTAAGGCATAAATATACATGTATAATTTCTCAGGTTTATACCCTGCAGAATAGGTATGGATAGCTATTCTACTAGAAATAAAGAAAAATGCAGGTTTCTCTAAAAGCATGGTGCTATGGCAGTGTGAAGCTGATCCTGGAATTGCTTTTTTTCTAAACGATTCCCATTTTACAGGTTGCCAATGTGCAGGAGGCAGATCAAATACTACAGACACTTTTCAAACAAGCATTTTTTAACTGCTGCCATTATTTACTTTGTGTTCAGAAGAAGCTCCTTGTAAAAATTCACAAAACTAGGTCATATCTTCCTCCAGACTCCTCTTTAAACTGTCCTTCACTAAAACAGGGGAGGACATTTGCATTTTGTGATCTCTGCTTATGGTGCTGCTTTATTCAGTCCTCCTCCTTTCTAGTGTTCTCCCATCTCTTGCATTTAATCTTGTACTAAATTGTGTGCAGAAGGAGCTATTGTTTTGCCTGAGTTTCTACATGCTCTAGTCCAGCAGGCTCCTGGTCTGTGATCAAGGTGTACAGATGATAGCAGTAAATGAGGCAGCCACCGGTACTTTAATCTGTTGTTGCAATGATTTGAAAGGCGTATTTCTGATTTGAATAAACCACGCTTTCCACTGGTTTGTCACTCAGTTTATAAAGCAGTGATAACAGCAGTGTTTAGTCACTCAAAGGATGTATACGAGTATTTCATCCCAGGTGACTTCCTCCTCCTCAAAATGGCTTCTACAAGGATATAATTATATTAGGCATAAAAGCCTCAAGAGTTTTTTCCTGCCCTTCCTATTTTGATGCTTCTCTTTTCTGCAATTACAACAGCTGGTCTCAAACTGAAGGAGTATGCTGTACAGCAGTAATAATAATGGCTGCAAGAAAACCTTGACTTTGTGTTATTTTCTGTAATCATTGCAATCTCTTTCACAGATGCAGGTCTGTAATACCTGATCCAGAGGAAAAAAAAAATCAACTCTAACTCCCCCACTGATCTCTTATCCGAGATGCAGACTTCTGCTGTGCATTTCACTGTTGTTTCTTAGGCAGATCTCCCCTTGTTTTCAACAAACCTTTTCTTTTCCTGCAGAATTGTAAGGAACAACTGACAGCTTTCTGAAAACTGTATTCAGACACTGCATTGGGCATATTTATAAATTTCCTGTTATAAAAGGTTGTGAAAGATTTCGATTATCACTCGAGACAAAAATACTTCTGGAAATGGATTAATTTTTTAACAGGTATCTATATATTTCTTTTATTTTTATATATATGTGTGTGTATATATATTTATTTATTTTCCTTTGTACAGAGAGTGCTAGATTGTGACATGTTTGCCAGTGATCCCAGAAGTGAGAACAGATTCAGGCATCTGTGATATGTCTGAGAGAAAGGATATATCCATATTTACATCTATAGCTACATGTACATGTGTGTATGTATGTACTCTGTCACCGATGAGACTGGACTAAATACACCCTCTTCTCTTACCCTGAAGCTTCCCAAGCTTCACCCTGATGAAGCAAGCTAAGACTGTGTCTCTGTCTCTAACAGACTTTTTCAACGTCCTCCTCCCTGCCAGTATGTTTCAAGGTCATGCACTTACAGGTCCAGCCTCCTCTTCTGGTTGTATATGTACAGTACTATTTGCAGGGCATTCAGATAGGTTGACACTGAGAAGGTCAAGGCTGAGTTGTGTAATGCAGTATACAGTAGGTGGTACAATAAGAAGGTTCTTACATTTTATTTGTGTCCTTAAAGCCAGAGACAGAACATTGCAAACTGTTAATTTTTGTAAGGGACAATAATAATGGGTATAATAATGGTAATAACGGTTAAAACCTCACGTCTCCTCAGTGTCATAAAGCAGCATTTCCTTTTCCAGATTACACAGAGAGGTGCTTTTCTGATTCATCAAATAAATGTGGTATCAGTTGGATTAGGACACCAGGGCTTTAGCAATGTTATAACAGGAGTAAAGTACGCAGTAGGATTTTCTTTGCTCTAGCAAAATAAAGATCATCTCTCACCTGCTGTAATGATTCCTGTCTACCATGATCTTATTACCATGAACAGAACTGTCTACACATTTTGGGAAGCAGTAAAGTATTGCTTTGGCATTCCTGCTGCCTAAATGGAACAAGCTTCTTTTATATAAAACATGATTTGTGCTTGTGACATAAAAAGATCCCAGGGATGATGTTAGGGCAAGCTTTACAGTTCTTGCAAAGTCTGACAGCATCACAACAGGATTAGCTACTTTCTAATTTTCAACCTATTGATCAATTTACACTGTCCAGGCCAACTGTGTTAGAAAGTCTATAAAATGTGTTTTTCCTCTAAATGCAGAAGCAATTCAATTCTAATTCCTCAAACTGGTGTCTAGGATTAAACGACTTAGTTGTCTAAGAGACTGCTTGAAGTTCACAGAGAATTAATTTCTTGGTTTTACCTGTAAAGTATGTGCTGATGAGGTGCTTAGATGCTCAATAAAAAGAAAAAAAAAGTTATTAAAACAAGGGACTTACACGTTCTCCTTTGGGTCCTCTGTCTCCTGGTCTCCCCACAGCACCCTGGAAAAAATTGTATTTTTAAAAAAGATAAACATCACTTAAGGGCTTTTTTGTATGTTCATCTGTTACAGAACTGAAAGCAGCTGTCTAGGATTAAGAGCTATGGTGTCTGTGAAGAAAAAATACACTAGTATGCAAAAGCATGTTTTCCTACCGGAGGACCTGGCAATCCATCTTTTCCATTGATTCCCTATAAAAAGAAAAAAAAATTAATAGCTATGGTTATGCATCTGCATTTTAAAAATATAAAGGGTAAAGCTCAATGTTTAGTGCTGGTATCAGTACATATTCTGAAGCTGCAGAGGCAGCAGTTTGTGTCGTTCCAATATAGAAATACAAACAGTCTTGAGACATGGGAAATAACAGAGCTCAGGGTGATACTGAACGGCAAGCACATTAAATTTGAGCTGAGAGCAGATAAAAAAAAAAATCTTCAGCATCAAGATGTGCATCAGCTTTAAAGGACAAGTTATATGGAAAGTCCGCAAACGTGAAATATGGACCTGTACATGCACAGTTCCAGTCCCCACTAGTCATTTTACAACCACAGAAGAGATTTCTCTGATTCTAGATATTAGCCCTGATGCCCTATCACCCTTCTGCTGTTACAGAGATTATGCCTTAGTAGTAACTGGCCAGGTCCATTCTTTGGTCCTTAGGATTTGTGGCACGGCACAGCTTCAGCCTCCTGGGCTCAACATACTTCCTTCCCAGAAGAGGGTGGTCTCATTCATACCACCTGCCAGAAACAGTCCCAGGCCCACGTTATCCCCCAAACTGGAATGCAGCACTGTCTGAGAGTCCTAGTTGGCGTGGGCCAAAATAATGTCAGAGAGAGGTTAACAATTGCACAATGCCAGATAATTGCAAGATAAATGCTCTGGCACTGTTCAGTTTACTAGGATGTGCATGGATCTGCATATGCAGCAAACTCCCTGCTCTTTCACCGAGTGAGAAAGAAAGACTTGCATGAGCAAAGACATCATGAATATTTCCTTCCTTCTCATTCTGTGGAGTTTTGCACAGATTATGCACCTTGTGCCAATTTGCTGCTAAAGTTACAGAAACCGTCTCTTCTTTCAAGACAGAAGCATAACGTGAAGACATGCTGACAAACCGAAATGGCCTGCTTCTCATGCTTGTCCCCAAAACACCAAGCTTTGGGGGGGATAATGAGCTCTGCGCTATCCTAGCTGAACCACTTCTAGAATATAAACTAAGTTGTTTTAAACCAGCTCAGACAGTGCTGACTACACTGCTGTCACACTTTTATTAAATAAAGAGGTCAGATTAGACATAGCCTAAGTGAACAGTAAATGCTTCAGCTGCAGTGTTGCATCACCCGTATACAGAGGAGTTACGAAGTTCATTCAGAGTCATGAACACTTCTCTGACTAAACTGAAACCAAGAATGTATTTTGTCACCCCATTTTTATAGACTGTGTTGAGTGTCTGGGTTAATATTCTCCCTCTGAAAAAAAATATGAGAGGACCCTTTATATCCGCAGGATCCAAAGGACCCTCGTAAGACCTTTAAAAGCAACATCTTTGTAACATTCACTATTAAAATACCACAATACCAGGAATTCTTGACTGGATGGTTAATATTGAGTACTGTAGCTCTAAGTGTTCTTCAGATGTTACCTAGCCTAACGCAGAGGAGGATGTAATCTCATTTCCTTTGTAACTTCTGATAAACTAAGAGGCATCCTTTTGTAATGAACATATATATTCAGTATAAAATTGCTTACTGGTTTTCCTTGTGGCCCTTCGGGCCCAGGGAAGCCTATATCTCCTATAGGTCCTCTTTCACCCTATGAAAGAAGAAAACACACATATACATCTGCATGTAAAATCTTGCATTCGGTGTTTGCAATATTTGCGTATTATCGTAAGAGTCCAGAATTCAAATCTGTACTTACAGGTTCCCCTGGCATCCCTGGGGACCCGGGAGATCCTGGCTTTCCCTGTAAAAAGGGAACATGACAAATTGGAATTATGAAGAAGCAAAACATAATTTATCTTAGGTAAAAAATAAGAGAGGATATATATTTGAGTGAAATATTCATGTTACGGTTCATTAAATGCTTTAAGAGAGGAAAAGGAAACATTTTACCAGACTTTTAAAAATATCTGTGCTATGATAATCTGTCTTTTGTGTACAACAAAACTGAATCGCTTGGTGTTCTGGTTTCAGCTTAATTCAGAGTTCATTTTCTTCCTAGTAGCTGCTATAGTGCTGTGTTTTGCATTTAGGATGAGAACAATGCTGATAACACACTGATGTTTTAGTTGTTGCTAAGCAGTGTTTACACTGGTCAAGGACTTTTCAGCTCCCCATGCTCTGCCAGGGGCACAAGAAGCTGGGAGGGGGCACAGGCAGGACAGCTGACCCAACCTGGCCACAGGGCTATTCCATACCATATGGTGTCATGCTCAGTATAGAAACTGGGGGCAGTTGGCCGGGGGCTAGCAATTGCTGCTCGGGGCCTGGCTGGGCATCGGTCAGTGGGTGGTGAGCCATTGCATTGGGCATCACTTGTTTTCTATATTATTTTATCATTATTACTACTACTACTTTCTCTTCCTCTGCTATCCTATTAAACTGCCTTTATCTCAACCCATGGGTTTTACTTTTTTTTATCTGATTCTCTCCCCCATCCCACTGGGGAGGGGGAGGGTGAGCGAGTGGCTGTGTGGTGCTTAGGTGCTGACTGGGGTTAAACCACAACACTTGGTCTTCTTTACCCTTTTTGAATACTGAGAAAATGTTTTCACAAAATTTTCTTTTACAACACCATGATTTCCTTCTTGAGAAGTCATAGGCAGATCAAAGTTTATCACTGTATATGTGAAATCAAGATATTTCTCCTTCAGGAACTTCCTAGTCATGATTTTTTATAAAGTGAATTTATTACTGACTTAACACCTTTTGCAAATTGTCTTCATGCTCTTTTTCAGCCAATTTTATTGCCGTTTAATGTTCAACGTGCCAGAATTCACAATCATTTCTCATCTCATCATTTAGATGGTGATTTTTAATGCCTTTATTTTTTTAAATGATGCCTTGCTTTTAACAGCCTATCTGGTTCTGCCCCAGACAAGAATCTATGATTCTGAATTTACATTTCCCAGAAATATCCTTAGACCAGATCCTCAGCTGACTTGTACAAGTAAGGGATCTAACACATCAACGCCAGTGACAATTTCAGGAACAACAGGACTGAGGATTCATGCTGAGGAAATAGGCACTGGTGGCAATTCTTGCAGAATCTCAGTCCAAGCTTCCCTGATAATCCTGCTCAGCAAAAAGCCAGAGCTAAAATGAAAGGGTTATATTCCCAAACAGGAAAAAGAGTCCACCATTCAATCTAGGCAATAATGTCAGGCAAGGAGGACAAATTCTCTTCCAGTAAGATATGTGGATATATCTCAAAAACTCTTCCTGGTCTACTAAAAAATATTGTTTCTCATAGGTCTATTGATTTGTTAATTAAAACTGCTCAGCATAAAATGTTAAAGCAAATAATTTATTTCAGTGGTTTTTATTCGAATTAAATGTAACTCCATCAGTGATGAAGGGAACACATTAAATATTTCATATCTAGCTAGAATAGAGAGCAACAAGGATAAGACTTTGAACACATCCAGTGAGAAATACACAGGGAATGAACAACCATGATCATCCTAACTGGCTACTGCATTATTGATTCACAGCATGAAATATATTTCAGAGCAACAAACTTTGCAACTCTTACATGGGCTATAAAACTCAGAGAAATAATTCTCTTTTCCCCTTAAATGTGCATTTTTACCTTGTTTCAGGAGAACTTAACTAAATTAAGCTATTTAGGCTGATGTTCTCTCTTGGAACTCACAGTAAATAGACTAAATCAGTGGCTAATGGAAATGGGAATGCAGAGACACAAACTTCGCTTTATTTCACAAAACACGTATTTATAATTTAAAAACAGCTCCTGAGTGGATTGGTAGCTGCCCAAATTTAATAATAAATGTATTTGCATATAAATAACCCCATATTGCCTCCTGAAATATGGATAAACTTTTTATTAAACTGTGTATGCAATCTAAAGAAAAGTTGTCTTCATTTCCTTTAGGAACACAAATGAATAATTATAATTTCAATTTATCATTAGTTACATTTACTTTCACCTACAACTAAGTTTCTGGATGACTTTCAGAAACTATTCTGAATACCACATGTAAATAGCTGACAAAGCATTCCCCTAAAGCAAATGTTTGGGTGACTTGATATGCAGAGCCTCGTGGATTGCAATAACTAACGTTCATAATTTTTCTTCGTGATGGAAAGATGCTCAGAAATTTGTGCATACCCAGGAACACAGAAAATTTCTTTATCTATATTAAACTGAGGCAATGAGAAGAATCTCATATGCTTTCTTAACTAAGCATATGCAGCTTCAAATTCCAGCTTTATCAGGTATTCACACCGTTCCCTCCTGTCATTTTAATAATACTATGAACCCTCGGTGGTATTAAACTCTAATCTCTTTAGCAAAAGCACATCATTTCCATACCTGCCTATAAAGCAGTAGGCAAGCACTGGTGTTCCACAGTGATCGAGATTACAGCTCAGCACCTTTCTTGACCTGTTTCTTCAGCTTCTAACAAACTGAGTTTGCTTTAATGAATATACGTACCGGTGTCCCTGCTACTCCTGGTGTGCCTGCTGGTCCGCGGTCACCCTGAAGAAAAGATAAATTTATACTTAAATGGTAACATTCAAAACAGAATTTTGTTTGTGGATTTCCATTAAAACCTGAGGAAGGATTATTCAGTGAACTGAAAATGAGGACAAGAGCCAGGCTCTGCTAAATGCTAATATTTAGCTCTGCCAATGACTCATTTTACAGACTCCAGCAAGTAACTTAAATCCTTTGTTTAGGTTCTCTTGTGTAATGTCCTGATTTCCATGCTATCCCTTATACTTTGCTTGAGGCCATCCTTGAAAAGGGATGGAAAGTCCCTGACTTATCTGTAGTTTTCCAAATAATTATAATTTTGGTCATGACAATGATCAAAATTTGCATAGGGTAATTCACTATCGTATCAACATCACCATATTTAAGATGGATCTTTCAAAGAAGTTTTCACCTCCCTGCTACCCAGTCAACCATTTGCTGCAAGTCAGCATCCTCAATTTGCTTGTGCCATGGTCCTTTCAGGGCAAGTTTCTCCTTTTAGCATACAGTCACCTTCATCTATGCTTTAAGTTAAGACAATGGCTTTTGTGCTGGAACTGATAAGTTATGGGCACAAACTCATCTTTCTCTCTTGAGAGGACTATAACCCAAAGCAGACAGATGCAGCTCGCCAGTGGTAAAACTCTACACAACGAGATTTACCCTAACCCACTGCTGACATGTATTGGTCTG
Source organism: Scopus umbretta (assembly GCA_013400535.1). Taxonomy (NCBI): domain Eukaryota; kingdom Metazoa; phylum Chordata; class Aves; order Pelecaniformes; family Scopidae; genus Scopus; species Scopus umbretta. The sequence continues at coordinate 5,586 of VZTL01067049.1, read as the reverse complement.
TAACACTACACCCTGCTGGCATAACATTCGTTAAAAATGTAAGCAAAAAATCAGGTTCCTAGATTCTATAGTCATGTCAGAAAAGTTCTTGCATAGTTAAAGCCATACTAACACATGAATATTTTTGTGAGATGAGTTTATGTTACCTAGAGTTGTTTTGCAAGAGCTCTGCCAACACAGCTACAGCCACATTCTGTTGTGCAGAAGACCCAGGAGGTGTTGGGGTTTCTGGTTTCTGTTCTTATACCTAATGCTGTTCTGTCTCATTCTCACCACTTTGTTCAGTTAACACAATGATAATGCTGGCAATCATAAACACTTAATTCCATTACACAAAGTGTAGGCAGATGACAAGTTAAATGTCTGACCTTGTGTCCAGAGGGAGAAGCTTGCTCACAGGCCACAGTTCAACCTCTTTTGCTCTGGAGGCTAAGGGAAGTCACCTAATGCAAGTTCACCCCTCCATGAGGAACACAACATGCACCTCAGGAACAGCTGAGCACCAAGTAGCTGTAGCAGGGCATACTGGCTGGAGCACTGCACTCTGTCCCTGTGGTTATTCTGGACCCAGAACTTGTATTGTGGTGTTTTCCCTGTATGCTGGCTATGACAGTGAAGCTATAAATTCCTAACACTTCCCTTGCAACTTTCTTTTAAGGGTTATTCTGGTCCTTTCAGCAATGTGATTCACAGCATGGCTGCACAAACCATTATGTCAGCACAGCTGAGGGAAGGGACATTTTACCCCAAGGACACAAATTTCTTAAGGCAGTTCATGAAAATACCATGAAATTACAGCCAACACTGTGTGTGGGCGATGGTATTCTGCTACACAGATGTACCTAATAGCTCTAAATTAAAACCCAGCATGTGCTATACTGTTGGGACTGGCAGGCAGACTCTGGGATTCTGTTAATTTATTTGCACCAGAAATGTAGAATTTTGACCAAATTTAGTTAAGCAAAGGATATTTTTACTTTGGGAAAGGGCCAAACACTCACTTAGCTTGTTTATACAATCTTCTTCATTGCTTATTCCCTTTATTTAATTTTTGTCCCAAATTTGTCTGTTAGACCTGTAGCATCTCCCTGTGTTTGTTCATTTTAAAATCAGACTAGTCTTTAACTGCTTGTAATTTGTAGTCTTTCAGACCAAGAATCATCTCACTTAAACATCTAGTATAGACACGTACCTTAGATCTTGTCACTCCCCACTCTCTGCACAAGTAGGAGTAACGCACAGTGACGTTGAGAAAGAAACTTTTCATTTACAATTGCTTTTTGATGAAAAATAAGTTTCAGTAAGTTATTTTTGTATGAAGTCATTGAATAACAATTCAAAAAGCTGAATAAATATTCCATTTAAAAAAAAAAATCACTCTTTTTTTTCTTCTTAATTTTTTCTTCTTGAATTTAGAAGATATGGACAAAATCAAACTGTTTTCACTCACAGAAAACCTATCTACAGATTTTTTCATTTCTCCACCAAGTTTTTGGAATTTTGCCATATTTAGAAATGAATACCATAATCTTGAATTTTTTAGCATTTCCTGACAAGATTTTCTCTAAAGTCATATCAGCCTTCACAACTAGTAAATGAAAGGCTGAAACATGCCACCAGCTGAAGGAAAGAATAATTTCCTAGCACTGAAATGCAGACTTGAACTACAGGAAGGAGCTGAAGAATATGATATGGCTTGGGATGTGCTACAGTGGTATCATACACACAATATGGAGTGCAAGAGAAGCAAAAAAGAAACAAGGAGCCTTTTTTAGAATAATGAGCAACAGTCCGAGAAAAGAGATTTTTGCTCACTTTGGAGCAGGATGCAATACAACCACAGCTGTAGGGAATCAGTCTCTCCCTCTATTTCTACTCTTTCCTATATTTTTACACTCATCTGAAATAGTCTTATTTTTGTATGGAAGTCTTGCATGCACTGGATTAATTCAGGTACAAACTTCTCTTCAGATCTGTAGCTATGCAGTAAGTCTTAGAACAAGACACAGACTGTAAGCGTAACACAATGTTCAATAGAGAACAAGAACTAGTGACCATACTTAGGAACATGTTAACTATAGTACTGTCAAGTAATATAGTTATATATAGTATATACTATATAATATAGCATATAGTAGTATTCTATCAAGTTAAGAAAACAAAATGTTGCAAGACCTCCTACACACAATTTTCCATTTGTGGAAAGTGAAATTTTATGTTGAGTGAGTATATGATTTAGATCCACAGTAAAGCAAAAAAAGGAAATAAATATGCAAATATTTTTCACAGAGAAACATTAACTTATACAAAAATAATTCAAACAAGGTTTCAGAAGACATTTAGCTGCAGATAGCTGCCACTAAGAAGCCATGCCTTCTTTTTAAGAGTCCTACCTTTTCTCCCGGGAGTCCTTCCAATCCTGGTAATCCCATCGGTCCTGGGTCTCCCTGATTTTTTTTTAAATTAAAAAGGATTACATACATTAGAATTTCTGTACTCTACATGAGAAATGTTGAACAACAAGCAACAGCAGATTATTTAACTTGAGATTATTAAAAAAGCTAACCATTTATTAGGTGAACAAATTTTGTTATGCCCTGTTTTAGTGATCTGCTAATTAACCTTCTTCCAGAGGCAGTATGTGAATATTTGGATCAACGGTTTTAATTTTAATAAGAATGTAATCCAGAAGACTCCCCTGCAGTGTTCTTGCAAGCCAAGGCCAGCTCTAAAGCACCTCCAGGTGGCAGAGCCTCGGGGTGTAAGCACACACTGTCAACCAGAGAACCAACCTCCAAGCAATTCTGTGCTCTGTTCCCTAAACAAAGCTTACTCTGCAGCAAGGTACACACAGACTAGGTTCCTGCACAGGTCTTCAAGTTTTGAAAGAAAACCAGAAACATGCTCCACTGGAGAAATCAGTCTAATGTGTAGAGTGGGGAGGTCCTTTTAATTCTTTTTCTTTTTTTAAAGAAAATTGATAATTTACCACAGAGATTTAAACTACAGCCAACAATTCCAGAATTTCAGAAATTCTCAGTTAAATCAAAAGCAGAAAACACAGGAAACTGATGTTTGGATTTCACAAAGCCTCTGGCAGATCTCACTTTCCACACCTAAATTCTGTTTGGAAGATGATGCTTCCCGAGTAGGAGGTGGATGCCAGTACAGAAAGACTTCTGGGCATTATGATGAAACAAAAAAAGAGGTTTTGTGACTTTTTTTGAAAATAGATTAATCGACTGTTTTAGGAAAACAACTCCATGTTTTGCTGTGAGTGCTGAGGGTTTCTGTTTTGGGTTTCTTATTGTCCTTGAGGAGCACAGTTATCACATCGGTTCATAGGATCAAAGTTTAGTTTTTCATGTGGCTGTCTCTCCGTTAACACTTGGCAAGGAATCAGACATAATCCTAGGCCCTGCACAGGTTGGCTGAGTGGAGATTATGTACCTTCATGATAGACTGAGTCCTAGCCAGCTCTTAAAAATGTTACCTTCCCATACCACTTTGGTCATGTCTGGGTTAGTCTGAACTAGCTGCACTTATTTGTGGCTATTTTTGTGTAGATACTGTGCCTGCACTGGCAGGAAAAAAAGATAACAGCTGAATGGTACTGGCATGTTGCTTTAATGAGTAGAGGCATTTCTCAATAGTTTCACATTGATACTGAAGAGAAAGTTTCCATGATATGGACCCAAGTCAGAAGACAAGAACCCTTCAATAGGAGAAGATACTCATCATCATCTTCCAAATACTGTGGTCTGATGTGTTCAGGCAAGGCCAGTCTCTAGTGACATTTAAACTGTCTATGTGTTGTGCTTTGACCTGATTCTTTACTACCAGGCATCCAAAACGTTGGCTGAACCATCTCCTTATTTATTATGCCCAAGCCTAACAATTCAAAGACAGGACAGCTGCTGAAGAGGACAAGTGTCAGCTTCTTGCTGGTTGAATGAACTCTTGAATGTGTTAAGCAATTCTGTAAGTATTTCTCTGAAGTAGCAATTTGTTTCACTAGTAGCAGACATAGCTGTACTTTACTTGCTGGAAGGGATGTGATTTTGTTTCAAAAACTATCTCCAGTATTTTTCAGGGTTTCCTGATCTTTATCAAGTAGACAATTCATCAGCAAATCATGCGGAATGCAGTCTGGCTGGGCACAATTTTCTCTCCCTACTAGTTCAGCTTCTACTTCTTTTATCAGCAAATTCTTCTCACCGACTTCTATTAGCTGACACATGGTACTCATCCTGATTCAGTCATACTGCCTGAAGTTTGAAAGAGGTCTGCTGGACACAGTTCTACCACACTGATCATGAAAAAACAGTACCTGTTTCGCTGTCTTGCAGTTTTATAGTGCTGTAACTATCATTATGCAGTTATGTGATGTTGCTTAGACTTGTAAAAGAAGTACACGGATGTATTGAAATTTTAACTGCTGTGGAAGCACCTATCCAATTTTTAAAACAATATCCATTTAAAATGACATTTTATACTATCATACTTCTTGGGCTAAACCACCAACACTCAAATTTTTCTATTATCTTTTGGGTCACTGACATCCAGTCATCAATACCTGTAAGTTTCAACTTTGCCACCTTCAAGGCTAGGAACTGTAGTGACAAATTGCAAGCTAGTGACAAATATAGTTTGCCTATTATAAAGGCAAGTTACATTACATGTCTAGGACTCTGGGAAAAATGTTCACCCAATCAGGATCTGGATCTACGTTCTGCTGGTGATTAGCCATATGCAACTGCTCAAGATTCTTCCACTAGTTGACCTTCCCCTCTTCATAATTTTTAAAGAAAGGTCACGTGAAAAGGACAATAACACAATGCTTAAAGGAGAAAAAAATATTAAAACTTCAACAGATCTGCTTTTGAATGTCAAACTGCATAGTTGGTGGCTACCATGATCATCATCATCTTGCTCACCAGAAGCAATGCGATCATACTGTAACTAACTGTCATGCCATTTTCAAAGAAAACCTCAACTTCTAGTTGTTACTAGCTAGCATGATGTAGCATGCTGTCCTTTCATTCTTATCACTTTCAGATTTAATGTTGAGAACACTCTAATAGCTCTTAAGGTTATTTTCTACCTTTATTTCACATTCTCTATTCTTAGATATATCCAGGGACAGCTCAACAGAGATGAATCCACAGGTAGTTAATACTATGCTCAGTCATTCATTATACTATCACTTAGAACTAAGTACCAGAAATTGCAAAATTCACAAGCCTGGCAATTAAAAAGGCTTTTTCAGATGTACTGATTCTGCAGGAGGTAAGCTACCTGCAAAAGAACGTTAATGGACTCTTCCACCCTTGTAACTAGGATCATGTGGTTGAACTACTTCGGGAATTCTCTATCATGACCCAAAAATACATACATACCACTGTGCCAGGATCTCCTTTTGGACCCTGCAAAGAAACAAAGAGGTGGAAACACATTTAAAAAAGAACAGAGTTACACAATAAGATGGTATTTTTTTTAATTACTGCATTATGAGTATACTTTGTTAATGCAGTGCATTTAGAATCAGTATTAAGTCCAGTCCTCTCAGCTGATTAATTTAGTATG
>VZTL01067046.1:18206-49547 GCA_013400535.1 Scopus umbretta | reverse complement strand
TGAAACCAGGACAATAGTTCAGGCACACTATACTCCTTTTCCTGCTAGCAGGTGAATATCTTTCATACACCTAATAAAGGCAAGCAGAAATGAAGAAGAAATCATTGCATCCCCCTGCCCAAATGTCCATTTTTTTCCCCAGATCTCCATTGTTCTATGTGAATAGACAGTAGAGTAGGTCCAACTCTACATTCTTAATGATGATTATAATTCTCGAACTACTTGATAGAGCATAAGGTATTGTGGGTGCAGTATCAGTGAAATTCTGGAGTGAATTACATCATTCCTTCTGCTACTGCAACATGCTTTCTACTGTGACTGTTTAAAATTGTCTCTACATGCAAAAGGTCATCAAGCACAATGGAATTTTGGCTTCATAAATAAAAGTTAAGTATTCTTCAACAAATCATTCAGTCTTCTGAAATACTTTTACTAGGCCATCAAATGTCCGAGGGTGGCCTTAAATAATGCCAGTAATTTCACCTAAAGATGGCTGAACAATGTAAGTAAATTCAGCTGCTCATTGTGTATGAATTCATACTGAACTGAGACAGGAAATATGAGTACTATGTGTTCAAGTTAAATTAATTTTGAATTCAAGATTCAAGTGGAAAATAAACTAATAAGGTAATGATCACCACTTTTTTTGGTTTAGAGACAGATATTTATTTATAGTAATTGTGTTAGAATCATAATTGTAAAGAAGCAAGTTGAAGGAAGCATTAGTAAACATTTTAATAGTCCAATCTTGCTATTAGCTAAGCGAGATGCATAAATAAATTACAAAAACAATAATGCAAACATTACAGCTGTCAAATATAGCCAATGTTATTAATTATTCTGCACTGTGTTGAGTTTGTCATAGTCCAAAATTGATTAAGTCATGGGTAATGCAAAAAGAAGAAAAAGACCACACAGCAGATGTTAGTCCCTTAATCAAACAGAGCAGTGGAAGATTCTGCAATGACAGGAGGCATAAAATAACCTGAGCATAATGGTAGTCACTTCACAGCGAAGCCAACGTGATCATGGCAAAACCTGGCTGCGTACCTACACAGAAGTATCTTCTGCATTTTGGTTATTCTTCTTTCTAATTTAAATATGCTTTTTTAAATGTTTTCTTTCACTGCAATGGTAGTGAATGAATAAATGGCACATAATAAAAATCCAAAGATCCAGGGTTGCTTTACGAGTGGTCTTGAACACAGTACTACTGAATCTCAAAAGATCAGTTCAATTCTTACGGAGATGATGATATCCTTGTTTCACTCCTATTACTCCTACCTCGAGAGCAGCACTGCCGAGCAGTGCACTGGATTCTTACTGTGCAAAGCTTTCAGGTTTCCCTCTGTGGGTTCCAAGTTTCACCATCAGACCCCAGGTCACACACACCTCTGTCACCATCCTTAAAATGTGCTTGCTTCATCTGAATGGCTCCACATAAATCGCTTATATTGTGATAAGGATGACGACATCTGATTTTCTACTCCACTGAATATCAGATACTCTAAAAAGATATGAGGTATTTGCACTCGCAGTGCTACCTTATTTTCAGTGAAAAGCATGACGTACCTGTTGAAGGCTGTCATTTGGCAGCCATCTCTATGCTACAATATATACTTCCAGAAGTCTCTAAGCAAAATCAGAATTCTTCCAAATATTCCAAGTGCTATATGCTTTCTGTAAAGCCTGCAATTATATCGATACCGTACAGATAACTCACTCTAATGTCAGTGTCACTGAAGTTAGCAAAAACGGCTGGAATGCAAAGCAATACAAAATGTGAAGACATTGCATTAAATAAAAGTGAAGAACAGCAAGATTTGCTACTTCATATGAGGCTCTCAATAATAGATCTGTTGTCTCTTCACTGCCTTTATAGCCTTCTGTTATAAAGTACACTATTTTAATCTATACTTTTAGTTTAAAAAAAATCACAGTATTTAGAAAAGTATTTGTCAAAGGAGATGTTCATTGCTCGTGTTATTTACAATTTGGCTTCATGAAAAAGTTGATCTAGAGATATTTCAAGAAAAAAACATTTTCAAATACCAGTTTATCTCCAAAGAGTCACAGACCATTTGACAGATACTAGAAACTCCACTTTCAGGCAATGTGAATTATCATGCTTTTACTGGAACCATGACAACTTACGACTCGTATCGTAACACAGGTGTAAATAAACCCCAGAACAGTCCAATCCTCAAAGAAGAGTAAAATGACTGAAGATTGCACCATCTCAGCCCTTACACGCCAACATTAGGGGAACAGTGAGCTGGAAGAAGAGAGTACATTTTAGCAGGTGCTTCTGGCCGAGACTGTGCTTAGATGATGTATAATGACCCCCAGAAGATGGTTTCTCACAGTGTCTAGGATCTCAACAAATACATGAGGGTAAATTTATTTCAAAAGGGGTATGTGTACAATCAATATCCACTTGTCTTCCTGTAAGTCCAAACTATACTGTTGTAAAAAGCTATGTTTTAATACACTTTCTATTTCAGAAAATACATGTGATGCTTCAAACAACAACAAAAAAAAAAAAAAACCCAAACCAACACAAAGCATTGGCTATCAAAGTATAAGCAAAAAGTGCTGAGTAAGCAGGTAAAAAGCCACTGCATCTGTGTACATATATCTAGCAAGCATCTCGTGGTATAAATCAGCAGAATAACAACAGACATTAATAAAGTAGCCGTGCCTGCAATCTACATCTCTGGTCATGTAAATTCCTTTTCAACTCTCATGATCAGGCAGAGCAAGTACAACAAATAATTTAGCTACTATATGTCTTCTCTTTCCCAGTGACAGTAGGTCTATGCTTTACTGAAAAAGCATTTACTTACGTTTACTGCAATAAGGTTAAAATAAATTGCATTGCTATTTTTATGTACTCTGCAGCTACTAATGCGTCTTGATTGCCTGATGATGAATTCTTTATAGTGTGATGTTATAAATATTTATTATAAACATTAATATGCCATTTTTCATAATGAATATATGCATTGTCGAAAACATGAATGCCTTTTGAAATCTTTTGGCTGTCCAATGAAACCTAATGCTGAAACACAATGTTAGATTGCTAAAACTTCAGTATGTTTATTATTCCTTGGAAAATTATGCATCTGGTCATCTCAGGTGTATATATCATCATTATAAGTCACCAAGAAATACAGAAATATGTCATCTCACCGATTTTAAGTCACTTCAGGGTTTATCAGCAAATTTTTACACAGGTTGTTTAAATATACAGCCAAAATCGCCTTCATTTGTTTGAGCATTTCTTTCACCGATAGCAAGTGTTCTGAAGAAACACCCAGTAAAAAAATACAGGACCTTAAAGCAAATGTCAGAGTAAAATGGGCAGAATAACTCGTGAGACATTTATTAAGAAGGAGAAAAATTATTTGAAGAAGAAAGTGAATTAAATGCAGACACGTGCCACAAGAAAGACAAAAAGATATCAAAACACAATGACAGGAGATAGGAAAATCCTAGGACTTTTCAGTAAATTAAGGATAATAGAGGTGACAGACATATGGTCATTATTAACAAACACCAGCACTCATACGGGCTTAGAGGAATACTTCTAAAGCTAATCTTGGATGTAACCCCTTCAATCTGAATTACAGAAATGCACTATTAAGGTTGTCCATCTTTTAACGACATCATGAAACATTGACACAATTAATGAACAAAGCATCTGCCACCTCAAATGGAAGCCATTTTTTAAGACATCTGTTTTCACATTACTCATTACATGCTTATCGTGGCTCCACAGGGCACAGTTACAAGTCTGTTTGCTGCAAAAGACAGGAGGCAGAAGAGGCAGCAGAAGGACATGAGAGGGAGGACAGCAATACAGTGATCGAATGGCACAGCAGGGAGCTGGCGGACAAGACTGGAGAAGAGAGCCCCGAAAGGGGAACACAGTCAAAGGGTCGGGACCCTGGAACAAGTCTCCTGGCCATTTCTATGCAGTGCTCGTCTTCCAGCTTCAACAGACACATGCTTTTGGCTCCTTTCACATTCCTACTCAAGTTGTCCTCTTCTGACTTGCACGTGGTCCCTCCTTGTTTTTCACTCTTCGGCTTCCCTGACACTAAAAAGACACATGGGGAGCAAAAGGGTGTGGCAGCCTGCGGAAAAGTCAAAAGCACATATGGATATGATGGAAGACTTTGAAGTGATGTTTTACTGGTTCAAATGAAGAAGGAACCATCCTGCTTCCCCAGGCTGATTTAGACAGATTTACACTCTGTGCAGTCATAGCAATGGTATGTAACAATATACGAGTTGCTAACAATTCATGAAATACGGTATTTTATTATTAAAATAAATTATAATAGATAATTTGTAGAATTACATATCTAGAAGATAAGAACATATTTTACAGATTGCTCTATTAATTTTAACTACAGAAAAAGAGTAAAGTATCCCTGAAATACCACTACTAAGGTAACCCAAGAACAAATCTGTCCACTCTAATGGTAAACTTCTGAATAGATACGCTGTAACATCACAGCCCATTAGCAGTGTAACCCTGTGGATCAAGAAATTTGGTTTTGCCAAGTGGCAGCAACAGGCCTTCAATTTTATAACAATAACTACCCATGCCAGGCCACAAGTCTTAACTGCCTTGTCTGGTCTTGAACTTACTTTAGTTTGATTTTAGCTGTATCTGCAAAAATTATTTGACAAACTTTTGCTGCAACTTGTCTGAGATCAGGTAACCCTTGTGTAGTTTCTCCTAGCTAAAGTAGCAAGAGTACCCAAAGGTCAGGCAACTACTCTGAGCTTTTGAGCTTCTATAAGCTGTGCTGGTTATCACCTAACTTTTTTTTAAGCTTAACTTTCGCTCAGCCTTCCACTTTCATGGTTCTCCTTCACCAAAAGAAATAATACCATATAGGGAAAAGACTAATAAATCTCAGCAATCATGATATAAGCAGCCCTACAGATGAACAGAAAAGTAAAAATTATAATCCATTACCAAATATGGGGTTGAAATAAATAAAAATAACTCCAATCAAACTCAGTATCAGGGAGGAAACCCTTCACCTTAATTGACACTGTATTCCTGGTGAAGAACTGGGATGCTGACCAACTCACTAAACCATCCTGCCCTTGGCCTAGGACCATGGATGATCAGAGACATGAGAAATCAGAAGAGAGGAACAGATATTTGCAGATATTTATTTCACTGTATTATTAATGAATCTCAATAGAAAAGGTATTATTTTGATTGTGTTAGCATTGTTACAATTGCAGGAAAAATAAGTGGTAGTTGTATTTTGATTAGATTGTTAAAGCATTAATTAAAGCAACAATAAATTCTAATTCTTGGATCCTCCTACACAGTGTGTTCCTTTTGATTACCCATGGGAAATTATGTAAATAGGAGAGGATCTCTGTGTTTCCTCCTGGAGACCGAGAACAAAATGACAAGTGTTAAAATGTATGAGGGAACACTGCATGGAAGAAATAAGAAGAAATTCAAAATAGCTGCTTTTTAAATGTTTGAAAGAGCATGCTACTGTTACAACAGTGGAATAACATGGCAAAATTTAAGGTGAGAAACAGAAATTATTAACAGCTTTAAGCCATGCGTATAGTTTGCTGCATGATGGTCAGAAGTAGGGTCAGTTTTTATTGCATGGACAGCCCACCTTCACAACTTTGTAACCCTCAAAAAAACCCTTTCAAGCGTTGCTTCCCTCTTTCACAAGGCAGACAGAGCGCACATGCTAGCGCCGAGGCTGGCACCAGAGCCCAGCAGAGTCCGAGTACCTACCAGACCAGTGATGACCCACCGCAGCGGGGAGTACTCAGCACCTGCACAGCAGCTTGCAGAGCCGCTTCCCCCGCTACCCCACGGCTGCAGCAATATGCACGCCGCCAGTCTATGGCTACGTGTGAAAAGGGACATATGGGAGACAGGTACAAAGTCACTTACAAGGTGATGGCCATTTCCCGTCTCCTAATTTATAACAACTAAATATTCTCATTTTGTTAGGATCGTCTGGATAGTGAAAAAACCTATTAAGCTGACCAGTACACACCCAGGGTTTGCAGAATTGATTTACAGAACTGCTCTTCAAACTGCACTGAGGAGGCTGAAGGTAAGGGAACAAAGGTGCAGAGTTAAGAAGGAATAACTGAATGAAGAAATGACAGTAGTTTAAACTATAGAAAAGGTATCTGCAAAAAGGCTACTACTACTCTTCTTTTCTCTTCCTGTTGTGTTACACTCATGCAGATGCACACATCCACATCTCTACTGCACCAGTTCCTGTTGAGATTCTCATCAGTTAAAAAGCATTTGAGCTACCACTGATCAGGAACAGTGTTGGACTGCATTTTCAAAGATGCTGTCAAGTTCACTTTTATATACACCACACTGGATTTTCATCACACTGCACTTAATTGGAAATTCATTTAAAACTATTTAAACCTTATGGGAGAGAGATCATATATATCACAAAGTACCAATTTATTTTATGGACATAAAATCCTCCCAACAGTGTCCCTAATCCATGTTTTTTTTTTACTGATGTTTGCAAGAGAACATTTTCATCAGCAGATACTCAAATGAAAATACACGTACCTTACCATCTTTTTAATTAGTTCACAGTCAGAAAGTACGATACATGCAGAGAGTACATACCCGTTATCCCATATAAAGCTGGAAAAACTGACCATTAAGCTGACCAGTACACACCCAGAGTTTGCAGAATTAATTTACAGAACTGCTCTTCAAACTGCACTGAGGAGGCTGAAGGTAAGGGAACAAAGGTGCAGAGTTAAGAAGGAATAACTGAATGAAGAAATGACAGTAGTTTAAACTATAGAAAAGGTATCTGCAAAAAGGCTACTACTGGGGAATAAGTATTTCCCCAAAACAGCAGTGGCGCAGAGTATCCAAGGAAACAGCCTCTGCCATTTCCATCACCTGGCATTGTCAAAATCAATCTGGACAGAGGAATCTTATAACAAGATAGCTGATTCAGTTTAGGGCATGGCGATATAGAGGATGTGGCTTTCCAAAGAGCCTTACTTTTCTGTAAGTCAACATATTTTTAGTATTTTATGCTGCTGAGATTTTTATTTAGCCAAAATCTGCAGGGAGCTTTCTGTAATATAATACATTGCATGTACCATCATTCGACTGGAAATAAGTTAACACTGGTTTACATATCTTTGATAAATCAACACATTCATAAAATATACACTTGAGAAATATCAGCTTGAAACATTAATGTGTATGAAGATAGAAGTCAACTATTCCATAGGAAAAGAACGCAGAACTTGGTAGAAATTTGGAACTTTAAGAAATTTGGAAATTTAAGAATTTGGTAAAAGCTGAACAATCAAACAGTATCTCCAGGTGCTCATTTAGAGGGGCAAAGTAACTTTAACAGCTTAATAGGCTGAAGTAATAGCGCCTCCCAAACTTTCTGAAGCAACACACTGCATCAGGGATCTGCACCTCTCCCATCCCTGGCTCCTGAGCCCTGGCTGCCCCTATCGCCACAGTTTCTCCTCCAGGAGTTCTGCCCGTCAGCAGTCCTCACTCTGAATTATCTCCAGTGCATGCCTTGTAACAACATAAGTAACCTGGAAGTTTCTTAGTGTTTCTTTAAAAGTCACAAACATGTATTTACAACATACAAAAATACCTTCCAAAGAAATATTATTAAAATATAGTGAATTTAGTACTATCCTTTCCTGAGGGGCAGAGTAAGTAATAAAGGAAGAAAGGCAATCAGAAACAACAGTATTTCTCACTGTGCACAACTAATAAATATAATTTAAAGTGATCATGGACATTTAGTAAAGGCAAATGGATTTAAGCATAAATGACTAATAGCAATACAGCTCTGAAAGGTTTAGAAGTTATTTTTTCTCACAAAAATCTAAAAGTAGTATTTATTTATTTTCCTGTATTTTCTGTGGTTATTATTATTACTATTTTGCACTTAATCAGATGACGTAGTGTAGCAGTAACTATGCAGCACTCTTTGGCTGCGTTAGATAACATTGTGAGGTAGCCTGGTTAAGCGTTTCAGGCTCTGGTAATGCTATTACCAAATCTAGAACAGTGCTCTGCCATTGGCTCTGCAGGCATTAGCAGCTTTAGTAATTACTGCATTATTATGAACGCAGAATTACCACAAAGCAATGCCCAGAAGTCAACATTTCTTAAGCTGTCCACCCCAGAGAAAGTAGTAGCTTTTATACTCTGCAGACATTAAAGTATTCATTAACTACATAATAACTAAAAGTCAAAGATCTACGCATTTCAAAACTGAGACTGAAATATGGGTGTTGATTAACTCTTCATAGTTGCTGAAGGCTAGATAGGCAAAAGAAAGTGTGTGCAGTAAAAGCAATTACTGATTTGCTAGTTCAACATCTCAATAATTACAGCACTCATGTAAGATGTGGGAACTGTGGAATAGAATCCACTCTGTTAAATATGGGCTACCTTGCTTTGTCTAAGCTTTGGGTAAGTAGGTCTGGGAATGAATGTCCTAGCATACACATCTAAGTCTCTTCTCTGGTCAGTGGAAAGTAGCACATACAATGGAATACTTGCAAAGATGGGTAGTCCACACAATCGAGACATCCCTCTTTTTCTATTCATACACTGCCCGGAGCAAGACAGCATCTGATCTGCTGAATTTCAGTGCCCACTGCTCCCTACTGAGCATCAAGGAACTAATGTTAACTACATGCACCCCCACAGGATATAATTCTGGGGTATGATAGCAGTGGTAAGCACCTTCAATTTAATTTTTCTGAGCATTTATGGATGAGTGCAGTAACATTGGCACAAATCTTTCAGACTTTGCAGGGAAGCGCCCCGTGCTACAGTCAGGCAGAGCAAGGAAAGGAGGTGAAATAAATTGCCATTTGGGACTTCGGAGGTTTTCAGGCAGCCAGCCTCATTCATTAATTAACTTCCTCTTTGATCTGAAGGGATACAAATATATATATACTAATTCTGAGAAGAGGCTGCTTTGGAACAGTGGAAGGCATCTCTTTATGGCTTCTGCTGAGTCACTGCACAGCATTATATAATTTGCCTTTAAATGAAGGAAGAAGAGCACTATTCTTTGTAGTCTGGTCAACTGCATAGGGATTGCTTATGGTGATTACACAAAGAGTATGGTATGAAACGCATTTTGGGGAATAGGCAAAATGGTGAATCCTTTCTGAAACTCATTAAAATTAGTATTATTTTTTTTCCCAAAAAGGTTTTTTGCTAAAAAAAAAACAAAAAAACCACACCATTATAATTAATGTATAAGGAAAAACAAAGAGAACAGTAAAGACAGTAAGGACTAGAGAGCCTTCTTGGGTAGAGCTCCATCATCACACCATCACAAAGAACTATTCTCCCTATATTTAAAATTACTAAATTAGATTCCTTGTATATTAGACATACAGGTTCTTCAAACTCATATCATCAAATGCCAAAATAAAAATCAACATTGTACCTTTTCTTGTAACAAGATCTACTGAATTACTAGAACTATACTATTACTAGAACTATATACTATACACAGGTAATTTTTAAGTTTTAATAAAGGTAGCTCTAATTTAAACATGTCCTCTGGCAACAGTCAGTCTGAAATAATCTAAAAAACAACACAGACCTAGTAGGCACTGCTTTTTAAACATCTCTCCCCTAATTGAGAATGTGCAAGTCAGCTAGCGCTAGGGCACAGAATGAAATTTCTATAAAAACTGCAACATATTCAATAAAGTAAAAAAACAAGTATTTTATTTTGAAATTTTTCTGACTCCCGCCTGACCACAAAAGTTGCTCCAAACAAATTACTCCCAAATCTACTCTTAGTTTTCTGTATGTTTATTTTACTTGAAGTTTCCAACAAATGTTAAACGATAGCTCAATCATATACTATCCATGTTTAACTCACACATAAGCATCCCACTGTCTCATTAAGAAAGGATTTCCTTGTGATTCTGTTGACACAAAAAAGCCTTCAACATAGCTGGTCAGTGTTACCTACAGTAAATAAAGCAGGAGAGGCCAAACAACTTGCCCAACATACGTAGGAATAATAGTCAAAACCCAGGCTACGGCAACCACAGCATGCATAAACTGTTGTACTAGAGCACCACCACATTCTGCAAGGTAAAAGCAGGGTTTAGCGATGGATTCCGAGACCATAACTGAAATTAAATTCCAGATAAACACTACCCTCAGCCCAATGAGAAAGTTTTATCATAGAATACCTTTTATCTTTCTGCAATGTGAAAATGTACAGTTCCTTTCCACACTGTGCGTTGACATTGAGGAAAGACAGCAAATAGAGAGCAATCACAATAAAAAAAGACAATGTTACAGTTCTAATACAGATTGATTTCTCAATCCCCAACTCTAAATAACTGTCAAAAGGCTATGATACCTATCACTAATTGATATCCCTACTAATTACCTAAAACATGTTAAACTAGATTGCTCTGCATGCATTACAGGTTTAATGAAAATCTAAAAAATATTTCACATTAAACCCTCCTTGAGAGACTCATATCCTCTTAGCCCGAAGGAAAACAAATATTCGTGGCTTTTTCCACAGTAATTCCCCAAAATTGCAGCTGGCTGCACAACAGGTTGATTGAAAGAAACAAGATTACTACATCAACAAAATCTTTTTTCCGTATGAAAAATATTATATCTCCTGGGGGAGAAAAAGTGTAGAGCTCACATCTTCACACTGATGAACTGGGACAACTAGCAAGTTGTTACAAGGAATGAACGGACTGCCTAATCTAACGTACACATTTGGTATCCTTCCATCACAGAAATGACTACTTGCCCAAGATTGCCTGTGATCACAGATCACCTTCCGCCTGTCAGGCACCTTTCTCTTACTAGATTAAGTTTTTAAGTAACATCAGGGTGCTTACAGTTTACTATTTAAGGAGCCACCCTTTTTCCCAGAAAAAAACTACAATTATAATAATAATTTCTTTAATAAAACCATTAATCCTTAAGGGTCCATAACCAAGCCACTAATATTTCTCCCAAAGCAGTAACTCTTACAAAGTACAAGACAGATAATGCAATTGCTCTCATCTTATAGCTTGCTCAGTTCCTTCCCATTCTTTTCCATTGTCATGGTTCNAAGTCCTTGACTAGTGTCAGCACTACTGAGCAACAACTAAAACATCAGTGTGTTGTCAGAATAATGCTCATCCTAAATTGAAAACACAGCACTGTAGCAGCTACTAGGAAGAAAATTAACTCCATCCCAGCTGAAACCAGGACACTCATAAAACACTGAAAAATTACACCTTTCTTGTAAATGATCTTTGCAATGATAAACATTCAGAGGGTAATTTGTTCCAGGTAGGATCCCTGCATTTTGATTGCACTGAAAACCAAATTGGCTCTGAGACATTTCCTCTTGGCACTAATAGGATTTAAGAGATTTAAATAATATAAAGCAGCCTTGTGCAACATATCAAAGTTAAATCTGAGCACTATTTCAGTGTATCAGTGATATTAAGTCTAAAGAAAAATTATGGTATATTTAGGCAGTTGGAAACACTGAATTACATACATTGATAAACTTACTAAATGTGTCAACAACAAGCAATAGCTCTCAGCAGTATGTACAATCTGCCTTTTAGAAATCGTGAGTTAATAAAAATAGACGCTGAGAACCTGTACCTGAAGAGTCAGTGACTGGTTCAATATCTTAGAAAAAATTTGTGAATGCTTTACATTATTGATTAAATATGAAGAAACTTATTCATCCCCAAGAACTTAATTAATATATGATTATAAAGTAATTTTTACTTCTATCATGACCACCATTAAACATTCACCAATTACAATTGCATTTTATTTACTGGAATATATTCCATTTGTATTACCTTTCACACTGACAAATTTTAATAATGACATATACTTCTGTAAAGACTGTCCTGCATTCATTACTATGGCCTTCTGATGCCATTGGGAAAGTTTACCAAAATAGCAGCAATGAATGGTTAAGTCAATGGTTGAGAAGAATCCCCTGTATTTTGAGATAAAAGCCTGCCCTAAGGTTTCCTGGCCTATTTTTTGACATCAAACACAAAGACGAAAAAAGATTTCCATAGTTCAATCTCAATTAAAACATTACTTTTGCAACTCTATTGACTCTTAGCCCCATAATAACAGAGTGGCTGATGAAGTATGGCTGTTCTTCACATATCCCTCCTTTCTAGTATTTCTGTGGATTTCAGAGTATATGAAAGTGAGGGTCAGAAAGAGCTCAAAATATAAGCACAATCTTACGAAGAGGCTAGGCCTCTTTGGTGTCCAAACAGCAATGAAATCTAAATTAGACACCTTAACTGTTTTGCCTGCAGAATTTAAAATTTGAATTTAATCTCCATTCTCATTTTTAATTAAAAAAATAATTAGATCCAGCTCTGAATTTCAATAAGGCTTATCCATGGCTACTATTAATCTTATTAAAAAGCTTAATACTGTTTTATATTAAATCAATGACATAAAGTAAATACCTGTCCAAAATATCAAAACATCAAATTCACTGCAATCATTCAGTGCTTCTCCACAACCCTTTTTGTTGTGCATCTCTTTTTGTTTCACCCTCTACAAATCTCATGGATGCTACGAAGAGGTATCTTCAAATGATTATGCCCTCTTGTCTTCCCAGTAAGTCATGAGATTAAGACCTCTACTGCTTTGCATAGATACAGCTGGGGTTTTTATTTTACAATGACCAACTTAAGAAATTTGCTTTCTAAATTTTAGTGGTAAAATATGAGCTAAAAAAAAAAAAAAAAGAGCACCATGAAAAAAACAGACCAAACTGTTTTGCAGTCAGCACTGCTCAACTGTTGGATAGCAGAACATCTGAGCCAGCCTTGAGAAAGCACAGAAAAGAGGCATCAGTTAAGAAAACTGATGATGAGCACCCTGTGCAAGACTGGCAGTTCCACAGGGTCCCAGGCAGAGGCTTTCCACCAGCGCCATGTTCGCCATACTGCTACCTTCCAGCCTCCTCTCCAAATTTCATGTGATCAAAACCTCTTCAACCTCTTCTCTCTTTGACCTCTTCCCTCCTCTGTCATTCCAATCTTGGCATCATAATTTCCACCACCAATCTTCCCTCCTTGGTCTCCAATAAGCNGATTGCTGCCCTCCCCAGCCAGCTCCCCCAGTTTGTATACTGAGCATGACGTCAGGTGGTATGGAATAGCCCTGTGGCCAGTTTGGGTCAGCTGTCCTGCCTGCGTTCCCTCCCAGCTTCTTGTGCACCCAGCAGAGCATGGAAAGATGAAAAGTCCTTGACTAGACTAAACACTACTGAGCAAAAACTACAACATCAGTGTGTTATCAGCATTGTTCTCATACTAAGTTCAAAACACAGCACTATAACAGCTACTAGGAAGAAAATGAACTAAGCTGAATCCAGGACACAGTTTTAATCTCTTTAAAGACTGCTGTAAAATTGCATGTGTTTAAACACAATGTGTTGCTGAGTATTTCAAGTATTTCTCTAAATGCTGCTGATGTATGAGGTTCTTGCCACACTGGGGTCCATGAAAGTTCTCCATGTACTTTTGAGATTTAAGGTCAGATAAATCATGCTAATGTGGCACGACTCAACCATGTTTAAACCCGCTTATATGGTAAGCATTCTGCTAAATTTTCCTACAACACTTACAGTCTCCTCTGTGCTGAAGGTCTGAGCGTCATTATTAATCAACAGAGTTACAGATAACTTACTGGTCAGAACTGAGTAATAACATTTTATTAGTAAGTTTAACAAAGCTGCTGATACCATACGGATACAACACTCAGTTGATGCATTTGTTTCGGCACTGAACCTCATTTTTTCCACAAGACTTCAATGTTGATCATAATTATAAAGCTTAAGTCTAGCACTACAGATGATCCTATCCCCCTTTGATGGCCAATTTCAAAACTCCAACAATGAAACTTAACGAAATGGACAGATATTATTATGTACAGTTTGAATGCATGCCTGAATATGCTTAGTTCTATGCAGCATTTTAAAAAACAAATCTTCCAACACAGAAGTTCAAGTTTAATCTAGCAGACTATAAAAGCAGCCAAAGTTAGATCATTTTGTTCTTGTACTTGAACATTAAAAGGCTTGTGGTTATCCTGCACATGATTACTTCATAGTGCCATAAATTTACTTTTTCTGAAACTAATTTTAATAATTTGACTAATTAATAAAATTACTAGCTACCAATTTCACTCATGACCCAAATACACCTTTAATTAGAACTTATCTATAGAATCTTTGAGAACAAAAAGGAGAAAATATTCTTTTACCCAAAGACTGAACATCCAGGAAGCAAAGACTGAAAAAACAGGGGAACAAAACACTTCAGTGCATGAGTCCTTTCTTATTCTTAAACTTCCTACAAACAGTGTAAGGCAGCTGACAATGGCCTTAAGGAGGGCCTCCCTGTCCTGCCAATGCACTCTGTTTATACAAGCTAGTTACTTTGAATGTTTTAATACACCAACTCTTCTGTTTACCTAAGATACCACTTTAAGGTTTAGGATCCCCTTAGTTCCTAGGCTGCCAGCCCTGGGAATAATAAAACACACCAGCCTTGATAAAGCCAAATAAGTAATTACTTCCGAAACGATACTGCAGACACTGCTATCTTAATTCCTTTGAAAGTGTTTATCCTGGGAATTTTATCTTTTCCACTGTTTCCTTTCCTGCTGGTTTCTCCCTGTTATCAGGCACGTCAATATCAAATCGGAACTCAAGTTGCATATGGTATTTGCTAAAAAAGAACAACCCAGACTTCCTTATAGTGACATATTATTAGCAAGTACACATGATAATTTTTTTAAAAAATAATATATTATTCAATATTAAAATGAAAAATTATTTTCAAAAATTTTAACAGAGATTTCACAATATTGGTTTAAAGTAGATTTTACATGAAACAAAGTTTAAAAATCCTGGTAACCACAAATATGAATACAGTCTGAGATGTTAAGATAAAATTTAAAAATACATTGCACGGTATAAACATTTTATTTGAGGGTAGAATTATATAATTCTGGAATACAAAATAGCATCAACACTCCAATTTTGTTCAGATTTCAGACAATTTGGTCACAAAGACTTCCCTGGACTGGAATAACCACATAACATGTACCTGATTTCACCGATTTTCTTTATATTACTATCATTTTTTTATTACAACTCCAGTTACACTATAGTACATACTCTACCCTTCCTCCAGTTGCTTAAGCTTAAACCCCTAGCACAAGCTGAGATATGGAAGGACACCTCACCTGTCCTGAAGCTGCCAGTACAGCAGAATGCAAATCTCCAGTAGGTTTCCATGTCTTACTTGCAAGCCTCTCATGGATGTCTGAGTGGAATTCAGCTTCAGATTAAAATACTTACATTTTGATGTGTGAAAATGTAAGGATTTGACTCAGTTACCTAAATATAGTGATTTACTACTACCCAAGATGTCACATACCCTGCCTAGTCTCCAGCTGCCACTCTGGAAGAGTACAGGTCTTCCACCAGCCCTGTGTCATACCTGTACCTGTCAGATCTGGTGATGTCTCAGATACCACAGGACATCTAAAATGGCACTGGACCACATTCAGATAAATGAACTGATCCCACCTGAGATATCTTATCAACAGAGATAATGAAGCCAAGAAAATAGCTCAGCTTTTTGAAGTGGATATTAGGCTGAATCTCTCCCCATTCCACAGACACCATTAACTAGATCTCTATCAACCATAAGGAGAGTCTAGAACTTACTTTGCATGTAAACAAAGAAATGTAGGTGCCTTAGTAAAGAACTAAACTGCACCCAAATGTTACACATAGCAAGAAAAATATCATCCCAAACAACTCATTCTGCAAGGCAGAATGTGAATGTGTCATCCCCACTTGGCAGATTGTCCCAGCATCTGAAAGTATTACATTGGTGGGCTTTTTGAGCCTAAATTATTTCCAGACCCTATTATGCAGAAGAAAGAAAAAAAAAAAAAAAAAAAAAAACAACAAACCCAAACTCAAAAACAAACAACAGATTAAACACATCTTGTGACATATAAAACATAACAAAATATTGGTTTAAAAGTGTAAATCTGAGAAATCAGAGGCAGGCAGAGTCTGGACCAGCCATGCTGTATTGACAGACACTGCCTGCCACCTAATTCAGCAGGAAAAGGCCATTGTAAACGTATTATAAGAGAGGGCTTTATGGCACATGGATCTAATGACATGGTTCACATTTTGATGAAAACAACAGTCTGTTAGTTACCTCTTTAAGTTGTCAGTTATTAAAAAAGTTTTAACAATTTGGGGTTTTTCCAATTTATTTAAATACTTTACTGATTCAAAAAATAGTATCACATTTCTTTTTTGATATAAAGTAGAATACATTTCAGAAGGAAGATGTCTCTCTGACATTATTATTTTCAGCCTGATTTCTGCTCAGGGTTTCAAAATTATCTCATCTAGAAAGTACTCATAATCAAGCTGAAGCTTTTGATTAGTAACATTTACTTTGGGATATTAATACCCATAGACAAATTCCCACTCACTTTCCTAATATTTCAATTAATCTTAAGATATATTGCAAGGCGGTCCTTCTAAGCACTCTTCTGTAAAGCAACAGTATGTCCCTGAGAGCATGATGATTTCAGTTCATTTTTCATTCTCAAATTACATAAGAGAACTACATCCCCCTTATATACAAGAAGATAACTTTGGATGGCACCTCAGCTCCAATCCTGAAATGGGGACTATTAGATTCAGAAATTTCTTATCTCTGCTTCTGGGGATAGAAACTCAAGTTATATTACACATAAGATTAACTCTTCCCAGTTAAGTCTATTTCCTTCCAGTGCTCTGAATTATGTTTCATATGCCAAGAGAAAGCAGTTTTAATGGAGTCTTCACTGTCTTTGTAATAGAAGAGGCAAAAACATACATTTCCCTGTTCAACTTACACAGAAAAGAACCTTGCTTTACCTTTGCACTACAAAGAAACACCACACCCTTTTCTCCAAAGGAAAAATGTGTTTAACTTAATGTGTAACTTAATGCCTCAGAATACCTGTGTTGCCATTCCTTTGTCTCCTAGATACTCAAAATTTGTGAAATTTTAATAGGACTGTGGTAGCACAGAACTTGAGTTACTTGTCTGCACCACTTTTACTGTTCTTGAAAGAGAGAAGCCAACCATTCCAGACATAATCAACAAATACAGGGCACAGTCTGACTTCAAGTGGGTTGCAAGACATCCAAGCTAACTGACTGTCAGACAGACATTTTCACAGGTGGGAAATACCTCTTCATGTATTTTTCAATTATCAACCATGATGCAATGTACTGTATTTTCTTCTAGCCCATTACCTTGACTTGAACAAAAATTATCAGCACCAATATGTTTTAATATACTAAAAGACAGATTGGCCAATCTATGTAAGATTTATAAAATATGCTTGTTCTTAACTTTGGACGTGGCATTTCGAGACATGGTTTAGTAGACAT
Source organism: Scopus umbretta (assembly GCA_013400535.1). NCBI lineage: Eukaryota > Metazoa > Chordata > Aves > Pelecaniformes > Scopidae > Scopus > Scopus umbretta. The sequence continues at coordinate 31,974 of VZTL01067046.1, read as the reverse complement.
GGTGTTGTTGGGTTGACGGTTGGACTAGATGATCTCAGAGGTCTTTTCCAACCTTAATGATTCTATGATTCTAAACAAAAAGCCATTTGTTAACTGAAAAATTAACAGTCCCTGGCAAAATCTATTTCATTTAACTCCTTTTTGTCCTCTCAGAGCAATACAGATTATTGAGAGCTTTTACAGCAGCCTGTTCAAATTATATGACAATTTTTAGGACTTCTTGTTCTACCTTACAGGTCCTGTCTTAAGGAAGATTTTATTCAAACCTTCAGTTCTCAGTCTACTCAGGGTATCCCAGCAATTTGTTTTAAATTAAAAAAATCTCCTTGGAGCATGACTTTGGCTCCAAAGTCCAAATTGGTAACTATGCAGAGAAGGGTGTATGGACACCACATCCATTCCTTGCCAGGACAAAACCATCTGAGCAGCTGTTTAGCTCTCACAGCACTTTTCTGGATCCATTACCACATGCAGCACAGACATCTGAAAAGCACATCCCCCTCTCCCTAAACATCCTGGGAGCAGTTTGGATACAGGTTTGTCAGTATTCTAGTCAGTTCAGACAGATATAAATTAAGTACTCATGCCATGCTTAGTCTTCCAGATGCTATACAAATCTTGGTATAAATAGTATTAGAAGGCAGCAGACAGCGTACAACATAATACGATTACATATGTAGAAAGAAAACCACAGAAAGTTAGGCTATATTTTCCCCATGTTGACTGTGTAAGACTATTTTTAAACCATATTTAACCAACTTTAACCTGTAAACAAAAAAAAATAGATAATAATTTCAGAAATCTATGCTTTTGGGATGACTTTTTAAAGTGGTGCAAGATACCAAACATTGGGCATTCCACTCTGACTTCACATGAATAACCTGACCAAACCAAAAACTGATAGAAATTGGGTTCAGAACTGAGCAGTTGCTGGTGCTGAGCTCTGAACTGACTTTAGAAGGAATAATTTTTAAGAACCTCTTAACATGGGCAGATGCAATTTTGAAAACTACTTATATAAATATGTATGTTATGCATGTACATTTCCAGACCAAAAAAGATTAATAAAAAAGTATATATGTCAATAGCTCAGTTTAGTGGATTTTCTGTTCCCTTGTGCTGCCATGTGTATTCTCCTGGTTTGTTTATATTTCAGAGGCCCTTAACTCCTTTAAATCCTGTCATCCCAGCCTTTCTGGCATATGGACAAGCACTGCTAAAAAAATAAGCTGCAGACAGCATTGCATCTTGTACATATCGCCCATTGCCAGATTGAACAGTTTTAAATTTCAAATCTCCAATTCAACATCATCAGCTTTAAGCAAGCATAAACTCACAGAGTCTGGACCGTTCCTTTGATGTGCAAACACTGAGATTAACCCTGTGTTCACAATCCAAGAAACCCAAACAATGCAAAAGGATGAGGCTACTTCACTTTCCTTTTGTGTTATGTATTCTACAGCTACTGTGATAACACCCAACAAAACAGGCTTTCTCTTCAGCCACTGTCTGCAAGGAAGTTTGAGAGTGGCTTCTAACTTGTGTTAATGGTTTACATGCAGTCAATAGAAACAAGCATACTGTTACAAGCATCCTACTCTATGACTTACTGATTCTGAAGATGTAATTTAAATAAAAATTACCTTTATTTTCTTTTCCAATATTTTCTACCTTTATTTTTATTTTCTACAATAAAGAATAGAACTTTGCTATTTTTACGGGAAGAGTAAATTGGAAGCAGCAAGACTTTTTTGCATGTAGTATCTGGCAGACAGTTGGACTAGATGATCGTTGCAAGTCCCTTCCAACTGAAATAGTCTATTCTATTCTATTCTACCATTTGAAGTTCTTCTCTAATATCCCATTTCTCTATTATCTACTTCCAACACAAAACTGACCTTAACTCACCATAGTTATAAATAATAGGTATGGACAACTCTGTGGCCATCAGAAAGATTAGCAGAAGCCTCTGAAAAGCAAGATGTTCCTATCAACCATTAGTCATTAAAAAAGCCCAGAAAAAGGCACAGATGCTTCCTGCATAAGGAAATTAGAACCTAAAATATAGCAAAAGTAAAACCATGTTGGAGTGCGTGCATACAAGGGAAGAGGGGAGAAAATTAGGAAACAAGGAGAGACATCTTATGTGCTTTGTTTTTTAAATCATTCTTTCAAATTGTAGCAGTTCTTAATCATTTATTAAGTAACACAGAGTAATTGAGGTTTTGAGGAGGGAGCAGCAAACATGGCAGCTTAGGGAAACAGGGTGGAAATAATCACTTAAAATGCAGTCAAGAGCAAAAGCAGAAAAAAGTCATGACTGTAGCATGAAAGCAGCTTTGTGAAGAATGGAGAAAGTGTATGATGAGGGATGTAGTCTCATGATGTGGAACTGTGGAACCTGACAGCAGGAGAAAGGACAAATGAAAGGGATTTGACATTATCAACACCTCAATTTACACCTACTAACTAAATACAACAGGGCCAACAACCTTTCTCCAGCCCCAAGACCAGCTGTCACACACAACTCACATCTGTTCACCTAAATTCTTTTAACCAAGGCAAATGTCTACCCTGAATAGTGCCCAGCTTGTGCTAAACTCTGAACCGTGGCCAGGACTTATCTGGGAGAATTCCAGTTGGACTGCCCCAAAACCATGACAGGAAATATCCCACAAATTTAACAGAGTGGGCAGAAGTGCCAGTCCTTGTGCCCAAGTCCTGGTTGTGTTTCATTTATTACTGTAGATACAGCCTTTGTGTATGGTAGGAAGAACGGGCAGGGGATTATGGAAAAATGTGCACTCTTCAATTCCCTCACCACTTTTCCACATCCTACACAGGCTCCCTAGCAGAAATGCAGTGCAGGGTGGTAGTCATCAAGTGTTATGTCATCACTTTGTTCCACAAAATTCACAGCGGTGCACTCAAACTATGTGAATTCAATTAGGCATTAGACCTTATGTTAATATTTATATATATGTACAGGTACAAGGAAATAACCATGTCTGTGTGTTCTGTTGCATTAACAATGTGGGACTTCTGGATTACAAAATAACCAGGATCACCCCATGATCTTCAAAGACAAGGTAAATGTGGACATACAGAGTCAACTTTTAGGAGCATTCCAGCATCCGATTGTTCCCAGTGAAGTGACAGACTGAACTCGATGCTTCTCAAAAGTTACAATACACTGAAAGACTAGCAGTTTAGAAGTCCCTACACAAACAGATGCAGTCTGAACTTCCATTGATCATGAACTTGCTTAGTCATTTCCCCCTGAGAAAAGGAACAGTAAAATGCTGTTCTTCTGATCTGATAGCGTTTTTCCCACCAACCTTATAAGAATTAAAAGAATTAAAAGAATATTTAAAGCACTCTGCAACTGAGAATCATCTTGATTTATTTGTTGCTAGGTATGCAGTACTTACAGAAAATGAAAGTCAAGCCTCAGTTTTTGATTAAACGCCCTGTGGAGTTAATTAGTTTCATGGGATGACTACAGTGCATAATTATTTCATTTTATAGCCTTTTAATGCACCCCTTAATTTTACAACTGTCTGCTTGTTTTATTGTTTTTTTGAAAGGGTAAAAAGATACAGTCAATTAATTTTCCTGAATACCTTACTAAAGCATGTCTTCAACAACTGAAACAACCTCCCAGGGATGTGGTAAGAGTCCCCGTCACTGGAGGTTTCTGATATGCGATTGGACAGGTGCTAGATAATCTCGTACAGGCTCCCTTTCCCATGAAAGGTTAGGCCAGATAATCTTTCTATGTCCCTTCCAACCTGGTCTGATCTATGATTCTTCAACCTTCCTGTAAAATAAATTAAAGTTGTTTTTTCATAATTCATTGCAAGTCAGTCATGTTATGCTTAATTGCATTTTGTACTTCAGTGGTTCTTTAAAGTAAAATGACTAAACGCACCAATTGCTTCTGGTAGAATTAATATATTTTCCTATCTCATCCCTACCACGTAAAATATTCTAACAATAGGTAATAATTATTTTCTGTTAGCACTTAGTCACATAAGCATAGCTGGTCCCTTAGTACTTCATCCTGCACTAAATATACACAGCAAATGATAGCCTCCTGTCCTAAAACCCTTACCATTAAGCTAGTTACCTAAATGTAGGTGCATCTGACTGTGTCACATTTATAATCTGGATTTTCATACAATTCTGAACAGCTGTTCCTAATCAGAAGTTACTCATATAAGGAAATTTTGCTCTTGCACCGCCCCCTTCTTCATCAGAATCAGTAGCGTTCATTAACTCTGGTCCTACTGCTGTTTCAGAAGCAGACTACTTCTACAACTGTTTTCAGCATAATCAGTTTTTAAACCATACCTAAGATACATTCCTTCCTCTGTCGCTATTCATTTTCTTTGCAGCCTACTATGAAGAATTTTATCAAAGGCTTTGTGAAAATCCTAGAACATTATGTCTGACAGGTAACCTTTACGTACATTACCTACTTTTTTTCAAAAGAACTCCGGCAGGCTAAAAAAGCACAATCTGCCTTAGAGGCATCCTGATACTTTCACCCCATCACACTACACAAATGTACTATTCTGTCTTTAATTATCATCTTTGGTTTACCTGAAATTCTCAAGAAACCTCCTGGACTGTAACTCTCAATCTCCAGCCTGCTCTCGTAAGGACAGTATCACAGTAGTGACACTGCAGTCTTCTGCAACAATTACTGGTTAAGAAATATAGCGTGCTCTACCAGTTCTCCATTTTAATAAATGGTTTTGTTCAGAGTATTGAAAATTTGCATAGTGCTCTAAAGTACATATGACACTTCATAGATACATAACAACAGGCCAAGTCTCTGTCCTGTGAAATTTATAACCCAGTTCATAAAGCTATTTAGAGGAACATTATCCAGATCTAATTCACTTCTGCTTTATTTCATATGTGTATTTTTATGGAGAGAAATAATATATTATTCAATCGGATGTTTTAGGAAATAATAATTTTGATTCTCACTTTAGGGAATCACAGAAAGTAGAAGTGAAAGAATTAAAGTACACAACTAGAAAGCTGTATTATATGTGTGTGTACGTGTATGTGTGTGCATGTGTCCGTGTGTGTGTATATATATAGTTATATCGCCAATACAATCTCCCATAACATGAAAGACTGATAATTACTTTCTAAAAGATTAGGGGATTATTTAAAACAGAAAGGAAAGCATAGATACTAATCACTGATCTTAAACTACTGTGTTACAAATGAGATCATCCATGTCAAAATATACTCTCAAAGCTGTTTGTTCAGTACAACGTCGTGGTAGTTTTCAAAGGTGTAATCCAAATATAGGACTTAAAACTGGAATTGATTCCTTGTTAGAAAACATGAAGCTCATGCTCAGACATTATTTTCTCCAAGTACTCAATGGGCTGAGGTATACGTTACACTCAGAGATACAATTATACTTAGAGGTGGTGCTCCAGGTTTTTTGTTTGTTTTGTTTGTTTTCTATTTTCTAAGTGGCATCTCTCTGGCCTATTGACATAAAAGAAAGTGGCTTGGAACAGAGGCAAAATGCTTCTGAAGATCCCAGCAGATTAGGGAATAGCAGCCTTCTCTGGCAGTCATTCTTGAAAATGCTAGCTGGGGGAAAATGAGTTGAAGCAGCACAGAAGAAAAATAAGCTGGGGGTTTTACCTCCAAGCAAGCTCATATGTATGTGACTACTGGGGAGGAATTGTTTAGGAGCAAAAAGCTGACCCTTACTTGCTTCTAAATGATGATGATCTTCTAAGTTCCTTCATTGCTTGACATGTCTTTGCTTGACATTGCCAATAGAGAGTCCAGATTTGACAGGGGAGTTGCAAAGACATGTCAAGCATTCTTACTTACTGACTTTAAGATAAGTACAAGACAGAAACAAATCTCAAATAGACATGTGACTCAATTTGTCAATCACTGATAATTCAAATGAACGTAAATGAATGTGCAGGGTCACCACTGGAGAAGGAAGTTGTGGAGGGAGCAGGGGGCTAACAGCATCTGCAGAACAGTAAATTTGTTTCTATTTTAATTCAAAACATAAAAAAAGTAATTGTGAATTGAATCCTCACAATTTCAGACAAATGTGTTTGTAAAGCAGTTGTATTTGGGTAGCAAAATAATCTACAATCAGTATTTCATCTATGTTAGTTCACTATTATATTTTTTCTTATTCATCTATTTTACACTGTAATTTGGCATTTTAAAATATATGAAGGATGAACCTTGAAAGAATACCATTATCAAAACCCAAGAATTCATAGGCATATTTTTGTCCTTATAGAAGGAATCTAGATTTACTAGCAATGTGTTTTAGAAATGGTGCTGTTCATTTGTTTTAAAGCTGTTGGCACCATAAACCAAGTCACACTTTCAGATATAAACTGAAATTTAATGAAACACTACTAAGCACATTTCTGACTAGCAAAAAGGGACATTAAACCTAATAATAGATGACATCAACACACCCAGAGCTAATGAGTTCCTTTTTTCATTTCAGCCTTTGTTAAAAGAAAATAGTTGCTTTGATTAGATGATTAACACAGTAAGATTATCTTTAAAAGTGAGAGAACTTGCAATAGTTTTGGGTTAAAGACTACCTCAATCAATCAGATGCTTTGAGATTGGTTGAACCTCATGGAATTTATACCAAGTTCATATAGGTAAGATATGGCACAAAGCTCAAGCGAACAATCCTGACTAAAGTTGTACTTGTCTCACATAAGGCACTTCTCTCTGGACCATGGCCCAGGAACTGCATTATCAGTGACATCAAGTCTTTCTAGTTAGGATGTGCATCTTTGTATTGCTTCTTCAGCTGTCAACATGCCTCTGCAAACATGGCTAAAGAGATTGCAACTGCTTTGTGGGAGCTGGTAACAAAGGAAGAGAAAAGACAAGAAGAGGGAGGCAAGGAGACAGTGGCAGAAGTCTTTGGGGAAGAAAAAGGAGGAAAAGAACTGCACCTAATGGGACATGAAGCATATAACAAAAGGTTAGGAGACACCACTGTAAAGTGGCTGAGGTAATGCTACTGCTGCTAGCAAGTATTTTTGAAAATTCAAGATGAGATTTCAAAAGACTGAAAAAGCTAAAATACTACCAATCTTCAAAAGGAGAAAAGGAAAGAATAAGAAATGAAAACAAAATAATAAATTAGTAGTAGAAATGAGAAAAATACTTGTAAATATTAGGAAGATACTGAATAACTGCTAACTCAAATTTTTTTACAAATCATTGCATATCTGCTTTTGTAACGAACACTTTCAAATTTTGAAAGACCTTTGAAAATCGTTCAGCTTTTTAAGCCAAGTATTTTTAAGATAAACCTTGTTCATTTCTGCTGAATATAAAAATCACTCTTGCACCAGTGCTCTGGAAGGGTTATGGTATGTCATGCTTTCAGTGGGATGTCTGGGAAGATGCTCTCAAAATATGTTCTTCTATTGAATCTGTACAGATAATTTTTTCAATTGCTAAAACCAAAGGAGCAGTTTAACAAACCTGAACTTAGAAGAATGCACTAAAAATGAGACAAAATGCATAACAGGAGCTAGGAATTAATTTTGTTTTACTTGAATAAAGGTTCTGTCAATAATAAACACAGATTTAAGCCAAAATTGCATGCACAGAAGATATCCAGACCTTTGGGGCACCCTATCAAGCTTTCAGTACCACACTTAAATTTGAGAAAAGACTGTACAGTATAAAAAAAAGTTTAAAGTTTCATCCTTTCAAATCCTGGTTTTCCTCTTAATTCCTTGTAATTTAATCTCTGAATTATGGTTTTCCACTACCTTGGTGGACTTAGAGATGATCTAAGATGGGGACTTTTCAGGCTGAAGATCAAACACAGCTTTACTACTACAGTTTATAAAACATAAAACAGACATTACGTATTAAAAATGCAATTATCTTTTAGACTGCTACAAATATGGGCTTATAGCCGGTATCCTTTAAAAGCTCAGGTTAAGGAGACCATATTTATTGGTGTCATTGAGATAATTGCATTTGATTTTCTTTGCTGGCTGCAAGAACTTCCAGCAGCAATTTTATTATCTGACCTAAATGTATAAATGATTAGCAAAACGTGACTTGGCAAGTGGCAGTTTAAACACTGCCTGCAGCCCATCATGCCTTAAAAGACATAATACGTTTTTTTAAATAAAACTCTAGAGATGAAATGCTGGCCCCCTTCCTGCAGGGAAGGACTCCAGCGTAAAGAAGTCAAGATATTGTCAGGGAAAAAATAACAACAAGATCCTGAATATGAAGGCTCTTATGCCAAACAGGAACAGGCACCCAGCTGGCAAATACGATCATCAGTAGAGATTAATGCAACTCCAACCTGCATTAGTTTTAATATGAAACTATTTTTCAAGCTTCTGCACTAGGTTAACATTTAGCCTTGCTGAACCTGGAGACAGAGTTTCCAGTATCAAATGAACAGACTCTAACAATACTGATCTCATTGTAAGCAAAAAATTATACGCTGGAGGTGAGCAGAGAGCCCACAGAGAAGGCATCATGAGGAGTGTTCCCAGCAGGTTGAGGGAGATGATCCTTCCCCACTACTCAGCACTGGTGAGGCCACACCTGGAGTACCATGGCCAGTTCTGGACTACCCAGTACAAGAGAGATATGGACATACAGAAGAGTCCAACAACAGGCCACAGGGATGATTAAGGGACTGGAGGACCTCACATATGAGGAAAGGCTGAGACAGCCGGGGCTGTTTAGCCTGGAGAAGACAAGGCTCGGCAGGGGGGAATCTCATCAATGTCTATAAATAGCTGACGGGAGGGTGTAAAGAATATGGCTCCAGACTCTTCTCAGTGGTATCCAGTGACAGAGAGGACAAAAGGCAGTGGGCACAAGTCCAAACACAGGAAAGTCTATTTAAATATACAAAAACACTACAATTGTTGTTTTCGGCCTGAGCCATTAAACTTTTTTTGCCTTTTATTATTTTGAATCAGGTGGTTTTCACATGGAATTTTGTGTTTGATGTACATTTTGACATTCTGTATGAGTCTGTTAAAGGATAAAAAGAGGACACTAAAGATGATTTTTCTTTCCTCCCCACAACCTCCAGACCTTGCAAAGACCATCTGAAACCAACCAGTTCTGCAGAGTTAACTCCATTTGCCGTAACAGTATCATTTTATCATTATGATTATTATTGTACCACTATAGTAAAGCAAAGAACTGCATCCCTTAGAGACCGAGTTCGGTTTCTAGAAGTATAACTCGGTACTTGCCTTTGCATCCTGTATTATATGTCTGAATACTTCTTCTTTCACATTTTGTACAGTTCTAGAAGAAAAGTAACATCAAACATAACAGAAAGTGAGGATCCCAAGAGTGAAAAACATGGCCTTGACATTAGTATACCCTCAGCTTCCACTCTTCTGTGCGTGCTCTGCACCAGATGTTTAAAGGTAGAATATTGTTGCCATGCTCCCAGCTTGAGCATCAACAGCAAATGTTCTAATAAACCAATGCTAAACTCTTACAGAAGACCATGTTTTCAAACACTGGAGGAAAAAAAGATACATTATCTAATGTCAAAGCAAAAATTCCACAGAGGCAGACAAAGCCTTTCTTCAAAAGGATCTGTGTAGCAGCCATACCATGTCAATGACTGCGAAATGCGCATGGCAGTCTGGTGCTAAAGCATTCCCAGCTGGGTCCTCAGTAAATCTTCCCTGAATTGCCCTTTCCCAGGAAAGTGCAAGCAGCAGCAGCAAGATAAGAGCACTACGAATAGGTGTTATAAAACAAGCACCTGACAAATCACAGTTCATAAAAAAAAAAAATCCTCTATTATGGAGAAAGCTGGAATATTAAGGTGTGATTAACAGCCAATAAGGTAACATATAACGCCATCTCTAGCTAAATCATTTAACTTATCATGGAGAGGATTTAATGGCAGCGAAGCAACATTTTTCAAGAAAAGTGTAGTTCTGGCTTTTGTCAAGCAGTAAAAAGTCATGTCAGGTGTACATTTGTATGGCATGCTCCTGCATACCACTGTTAGCATTTTCCCAGCATGGTAAAATGCATTTTCAGAACTTCTCCTGTTGTTGATGCAAATAATTTTTCCCTTGCAGCTTAAATCACATAACACTAAAATACATATGTAAAAACTTGCCTCCTTCTCTGACCTTACTGAAACCCTATTTTTGCCCTTAGACTTTGCTGCTACTACTATCTTATATTTGTAATCTTTTTATAACTGAAAACAGCAATATGAGGATCACCCTTCCCCTATTCCTCAGCTTTCTCACTTGTTCTCACTTTCTTCTTCTCTTTGCAATTCATTTCAGCTATATGCTGTCTTGTTTTTACTTCCTACATGCTTGTACTCTTATGTTAGCTTCCCTTCCAATTATTTCAAGCTTAATTCTCCAGCTTGTCTCCTATCCCTTTTACGTGAAGTCTCCTCTATTATCCCAACCTGTGGTAGCTGTTCAATGACAAGTCAGCCTATCCCCCTACTCACCATTCTGCATTTTTGACTACCAATCTAGAGGTTTGAGGTTTTGTAGATTTTTCTTTAAATATTGTTTATTCACACAATTCAATTCACATGGACTTACCTGCTCTTTAGGGCTTTCATTCAGGTAAGCTCTGGTGCCTTAGGCACATGCTGGTTTTCTCTACTCAGAAACTTTTGTTTTCTCAAGAGGAAACTAATATTATCCAGCCCACCATTCTCCCTTCTTTTCCCACTGTCCTGCCAATCCATTATCAGTCTTTATTGCTGCAACACTGTGTGCTGGTTTTGGCTGGGGTAGCATTAATTTTCTTCACAGTAGCTAGTATGGGGCTGTGTTTTGGATTTGTGCTGAAAACCATGTTGATAATGCAGAGATGTTTTCATTATTGCTGCTTACACAGAGTCAGGGCCTTTTCTGCCTCTCACCCCACCCCACCAGTGAGTGCGCTGGGGGTGCACAGGGAGCTGTGAGGGGACACAGCCAGGACAGCTGACCCCAACTGATCAAAGGGATATTCCATGCCATGTGCTTGCATGCACAGCTTTTGCTTTCCTATTAAACTGTTATCATCTCAACCCGAGTTTTCTCACTTTTATTCTTCCAATTCCCTCCCCCCTCCCACCAGGGGGAATAAGCAAAAGGCTGGGTGGTACTTAGTTGCCAGCTGGTGTTAAACCACAATACCCTGTAAATTAATAATTTGAATACATCAGTGTTTCTTTAACTTGGGAAAAAAAAAAAAAAACAGGATGCTGGTTTTAAAGAAGTACATTTGATAAGCATGCAGGCTGTTACTGTATCTTTGCTCAGTTTTATGAGGTTGTGAAATCAGTACCTCACCTACAAAAATATAAGCAAGAAGAGTGATGGAATAGCAATTAAAATACATATTTTACAACTTGATGTGTTTGACATTTGTTGAAGTCAAAAGACAATGCGTGGGTGCCCAGAAGATAGAATAAAGTCAGAAGTGGGCAGAAGCAGCTTGCTATTTAAGAAACAAAGAATCACAGAGAATAAGATGTTGCAAGAGGTACATTAAGAATGACCAATCATATTATTTTGCAAAAGAAAGGTTAAGGTTAATTCTATACTTCCACAGGGCTAGAAATAATAGACTTGAACATGAGTTATGACATGTTCAGGCACCAAAAAAAAAAAAAAAATCTTAAAAAATAACTTTAAACTCTGAAGTGTTGAATCATCAGTAGCCATGTTTTCTAACTACTGGTTTGCTTGTAAAGTTGTAAAAAACAGCTGAAAGATATCCCTTTAGGAATGAACCCAAATGGACAAAGACTCTACTTTTTTTCCCCCAGCAGTTGTCAGGTTTTTTTCTTAAAGTGATGGTAATATTTTTATCATAGGTTTATCTGTGGATTTCTGCCTGCTTCAATACTGAGACACAATCTCATACTACAAGACTCCTAATACTAGGCATGTAAGATTATTTAACCAAGATTAGCTAGCACCTAAAAATTATTTTTTAAAGGTCTTCAATAAATTGTTACTGTAAAATGGTACTGTTTTTCTTTCACAATAATTCTTACTCAGGTTAAGATCATTACCACAGCAGTACTGTGACATGCCTCTGGACTGAACTTGTTTCCCAGTCCGTGCACCTCAGGCTATAAACATTTAAATCATGAGTGATGGGGGAAGTTTTAAAATTCAGAGGTCATGAGCTTGTAAAGGCATTTACACTACTCAGCATTCAAATGAGGGACTAAATTCCAGAGGGCCTTTTGCCAGCCAGATCAAAAAGTACCTTATGGAATACCATAAGCAACAGAGATGTCTCACAGGTTATGAGACAGTTTTACCTGAATTGACTCACTTTTTCCATGGAAAGAAATGGATAGTGAGCTGCTATCTGGACTGAAAGCTTCTAGGACAAACACACAATAACAATGGCATTTTTAATGGCTGAAATTGTGATGAATTGATGAATCTCCAATGATGAATTAATGAACAAAGCTGGTGTTGAAAAAAGTATCCAAAACGTCACATCTTGGCAAGTGATCAGCTCAGAAACACTTTAGTCTTACAATTATCCAAAATCACCTCTACATCACTGGCAGCATGCTGCCCAAACTGTAGCTAAAAGCAGAAGCAATACCATGCAGATACTGTCAGCAGTTTCAGAGTTAAGAGAACTTGTTTTTACTGAGCAGTATTGTGTTATCTAGCAAAATTTTATAAGTGATAAACCATAATAGAATAATTATTTCATTTTCCAACTTAGGGATAGGATATCATTATTTAGTACTATTTTTGTTAAGCTTTAGGAAAAGCTTTGTTGTTATATTAAAAGAAGTGAGAGTTAAAATGTTGTTGTCCTCTGTCTCTACCTGTTGGCGGAGACCCCAGAAGCCTCCTCTGCAACCGAATCCAGAGTCAAGAACATATTTTTGGGGACCACTAAAGAAACCATATCACTTTCAATTGAGTAGCAAATAGAAAACACATGACCAAAATACCTTATTTACTTCTTCTCATTCACACACTGTATTTTCTACCCAAATCCCACTACTTGATGGAGTGTTCCTCAATGGATAGCTGTTTGAGGTAGCCCATATCACAATGCAGTTTAAAACAAACAATAAAATAATGCACTTAACACTGAAGAATAAAGGACCAGTCAGATACTGCAAAGTTAAATTGAGTGTGGTATATCTGTACTGTAATCCACAATATTCAGATGACTGCGTATTGTACAGTGCAATCTCCTTATGACCAGATTTTGAACCTGTGAATACTGTGAGATTTAGAATAGTCTATTTTAAAAGGCCTTACTCTTCCTAGTATCTAAATTAAATTATTAACTATGCATAGAAGAAAAAAAAAAAATCCTACCTCCTATAAGCTACACTTGATCATTCTCTTCTGTTCTTTTCTCCTGATGTCTAGTGCTACTTGTTAGGAGGAGATTCCTTCTTTTTTCCATAAAAGGCAGTTAAAACAATACAGAAATACATTAAAGTAACAATCACAAAGAAAGAGTTCATTAAAATAGATGAAAAAAAAAATGCTTTCCTTGTAGTCCTGAACCTTAGAAGGAATTTTTGTCCATACATCCACAGTTATGGAAGGCTCAGGCCCTTGAAAGTAATATATCTGATAAAAAGCAAGACACCTGCTCCTCTGCAACTGAGTAGCTACATCACAGAATGAAAAGTTTACTCAAAAGCAATGGGGTAACAGGCAAATCCTTTATCTTGTGTAAAAAAAAAAAAAAAAAA
>VZTL01067045.1:21193-45279 GCA_013400535.1 Scopus umbretta | reverse complement strand
GAATTAAAAAGAGGGAAGTTAACTTTGATTTTAAAATGCAGACAGAAAAGAGGTCCATGAAGCAAGATCAGAACATAATCTTCATGTTCCTTTACATGTAGTCTAACAGAAAAGAGGAAAAAGAGTGTCAGGGTAACATTTTATCCTGTTTTCTTTGCCTTATCCCAGAATTTATATAGTCAAGGGTAAGAAGTGGCAGAACATCATTCCATACTTGGCAGCAATGTTAATAGGCTTTTTTTTTTTTATCCAGAGTTGACCTCCAGTTTGCATAGTACCTGTGCTGCCAGTGTCCAAGTAATCGAAACAGAGCCCAGGATGAGCATCCAAGGGCTGTGGCAGGGGAGGGTAAAGGGGAGTGCAGTCCTGTTTAGGCCAGTACTGCTATTGAATAAGTTCTTCATCAAATAACATCCTCACTGGATTGGATAATGTTAAGTATAATGAAGGCCTGATTGCTGTTTCACCCTCCAGGTACATGAGTCTATAATAATATGTCTTAAAAGAGGAATAGACACAGAAGGTAGAGAGAGGTAAGTGAAGACCTTGAATCGACAGTTGCATGTAGCAAAGTGAGAAGTAAATTCCACTAGAAGATAATTGATTCATCAGGGACCTTTAAGTGTCAGATTCAGTAGCTGGCTGTAAAATGTTGCTACTTTTTTTCAGGTGCAACTGAAAGGAGCAGAGTGAAAGACTCGTTGTTATAATTTGTCTTTTTGTTAAGTGAAAGAGTTTTTTTCAGTAAGATTAAGCTATATGTTGAACCAGGTATCCCAATGGTATTTCATTTCTATGTGGCTAAATTAAACACAAATTACTGTTTATGACACATGGGACTCTAAGTTCCAGTAAATGAATATGGCTTATTAAACAAAACAAATGCTAGAATAATCTAAACAGTCATCAGCCGTACAGCTGTATTCCCATACTTTGTCAGCATAATAGAAAAGAGGCATAACAAAAAACGGACAAGCCAAAACTTCAGCATGGAGTTGAAAGAGTATTGAGGCTGCTTCTAAGCATAAACTGTTGGCAAGAGCATGAGCACTGCATGAGTAAAGGTTCCCTGTGAGCATGTTCCAGCATTGGTCCCAATCTGTACTCTCATGATTAGAACACTGGAGGGCCTGCAGGAACTTTTTTCTGCTGATTGCAGTCTGCATGTAGGGACTGGCAGGGCTATAGGACATGTCTTCCTCTGCCCCTCTGGGCTTTAACATCCGATGCTCTCAATCTTTTGGTCTCTGCAGGAAATGAGGGCAAATGCATCTCCTTAGAGGTTTTCTGGTTTTCTAAGGGGATGCAGAACAGATTCCCTAGGTGGGAACTAGTAACACTACCTTTCCATCCACAAGGCCACTGATATGAATATGTGGTTATCTGTCTGTCTGTCTCTAAAACAAGAGAAAACTTGGTTGCACAAAATCAGTTTCTGAGTTGGAGAGATTTTGTCTTTTGGGGAAAAAAAAAAGCTAGGAAAACTCTGGGCTTTTTCCTCTGCTCCTGTCCTTATCTCTTTTGGTGCAGAATTTTTCATGTGTCATAGCACGCCTTCAGCAAATATAATTATTTTCCATTATTTTATAGCACAGCTTATGCTTCTATTTTCAATTATGACAATAGCTAAATTAAAGTATTATAAACATTATCATTTAAAAATACTAGCAAAATATTTCCAAGGCTTTAAAAAGTTCCATTTGTCATAGTATAAGGGAAATGAAGCTGGAGGAAAACATTATCTGTGAAAATAACAGTGATAAACCAAGATGCAGGGTCTTTCCTGTTTCCTTCAGTGAGCTAAAGAGGATCCTCTTTAACTACTCACTGCTGTTGTTATCTAATTTCTCTTAAACCGTTACAATAGAAAAACTAAAGAATAAATTCCAAATAAAAATACATCCTAAGAAGCATTTCTGTCTTCTTTGAAGTGCTCTCTGACCCATGGGGAAATTTCTTTCCAAGCACTTTTTTTAAGCACTAAAGGTAAATGAAGAGCTCAGACCTTCCTAGGCTCCGTAAAACCTTTTGTTATTTACAAAAGGATCAAAAATGATAGCTTAAATTTCCCAGTGAGTAGGATTAAATGGCAGGGGTTTATTTGTTTAAAACTACAGTATAGGAATGACAGCCGACATTTTCAATTTGAAGAGGAGGTAGTGCAAGAGACAGAACACAGAAAGGGTTACTGAGAAAAATGAGCATCTTTTTTAAAGTATCTTCTTGTTTTTAATTACATTACATTGGGATAAAAATGTGGGAGAGAACCACCTTCACACCAAAAAAAAACTTTATGTAGTCTTAGAAAAACTAGTGGGTTTTGCCCAGGTTGGCAAAATGAGGCATACTTTTTTAAGGAAATGTAAAAATCCTTCTCTTGAGTCAGTTTCAGCAATTTGCATTGTTTCAAACATGAATCCAATTTAGTCTGCCAGAAAGTTCTTCCGTGCAACCACCACACCTCCCAAATGCACGCTTTGGAAGCTCTCTAACAAGTCTTACTACAGTGTCTAGGGTAATTGTGTTCTTGTGTTATTCATCTGCCTCTACTGAAATCAATGAAAGAAGCTTCTGTTTGTTGGCCAACAGCTGTAACATCATTATTAAATTCTCTACAGTACCCTATTTGAATCAATATGGGGCCAAGAGGTCTTGACAAGCTATATTTTTTCTAATATTGATCTTTATGACCAAGCTAGTGCCCTCAAGTCTAACCATTGATTCTGAGAGACAGAACTGTCAAGTTGGAGGCCAAATTTGTGCTATTAAACGCATCAGAGTTTGTAATTAAAGAAAATGTCACACTGTCATATTTTTCATAACAAGCAAAAAGAATCTTTCCACATATATTAAAAATAAAATTAAGTGCATAGATATACTGGAGATATGTGCACTAAATTTAATTACTGTTTTTATAGACTACATTCAAACTCAAATTCACTTACATTTCACTGTACATGGAAGCTCATGTCCTTCTATTTTTCCTGAATTTAAACATTTAAGAAAGTATTTTTGTGAGCTGATTTTTCTTATTTGCATCCTCTGATCCCATTTGCAATTAATTTTTGGTAATCCCAATCAGAATATATTTTTAAACAAGCACACCAATTTCAGCTGGCCTGGGCTTTATCATTCAAGGACCAGTGATTGTTGATATTTCCCTATTCACTTCAGTGTTATGTAACATGAATTAAACCATGCAAATGTTGTTCAGAGCTGTGGGCCAAAGCATGCATATCTGTGAGAGCAGAAGAATGAATTATCTGAAACTCAAGAACAGTTTTTCCTCACATATCTTGGAATGCTACGGCACTTGTTCCCTTAACATGCCAATACGAATGGCTGGGTACAAAGATATCTACTGACTTTTAGGAAGCTCTTAGCTACATGCATCTGTTGTGGTTTAACCCCAATTGGCAACTCAGCACCACACAGCCGCTCGCTCACCCTCCCCCCGCCCCGGTGGGATGGGACAGAGAACCAGGAAAAAAAAACCCAAAACCCGTGGGTTGAGATAAAGGCAGTTTAATAGGACAGCAGAGAAAAAGAAAACAATAACAATAGTAACGATAAAAGAACACACAAAGCAAGTGATGCCCAATGCAATTGCTCACCACCCACCGACCATTGCCCAGCCCATCCCCGAGCAGCGATCGCTGCCCCCTCAGCCAACTGCCCCCAGTTTCTATACTGAGCATGACGCCGTATGGTATGGAATAGCCCTGTGGGCAGGGTGGGTCAGCTGTCCTGGCTGTGCCCCC
The DNA here is from genome assembly GCA_013400535.1 of Scopus umbretta. NCBI lineage: Eukaryota > Metazoa > Chordata > Aves > Pelecaniformes > Scopidae > Scopus > Scopus umbretta. The sequence continues at coordinate 41,518 of VZTL01067045.1, read as the reverse complement.
TCGCAGCTCCTTGTGCCCCTGGCAGAGCATGTGGAGCTGAAAAGTCCTTGACCAGTGTCAGCACTACTTAGCACCAACTAAAACCTCAGTGTGTTATCAGCATTGTTCTCATACTAAGTCCAAAACACAGCACTATGTCAGCTACTAGGAAGAAAATGAACTCTGGATTAAGCTGAAAACAGGACAGCATTTTAAAGTATAATATAACAGATCTAGCACAATTTTTAGATGAAATATATTAATTACTTGCAGAAGGCTGGTGTATGGTCAGGTTCCAAAGACACAAAATGATTTCAAGTCATTTAATAAAATAGTAGTGATATACCCTCCTGATTTTGTGATTTTGCATGCTATGGGATTAGGTTATGAATTATGGTTTGTGTATTATACACTCTAAAAACCCAGTAAGATACATCTGTTGGCTCAGCAAATGGCTTGCTCAGAGTAAGGGAGCAAACACAAATAGGGAAAAGAGCCACAGGGATGTTTATCACAGTGATATGAAAAATTAGGTTTGAAGGGAGATCATCTACACTAATCTCATGCTCAAGTAAGGACTACGTTCAGCTCCTCAAAGCCATTCAGCTCCCATTTAGGAATTAACAGAAAGTACCAGGTATTAATACAATAGGTCTTTAAGTCTGAAGAGACATCACAAGTGAGTTTTGCACTTCCTATTTCTATACTTCAGCTGGAGATGACAGGCCTGTCTTGATTTGCCCAAGGTCACACAGGGCCTTCTTGACAGAACAGGAAATTTAAGATGTAATTCTTACCTCAAAGGCTTTGATTTCCAAAACTCATCATTTGCATTTCAAATTTCAGCTTTGCTTGGCTTAGCTTTCTTAGGTATTACACTGAAATATCTTTGTTTCATAATTTAGTAGAATGTTATTGTTTAAAATATTTCTAAGTCCCATTTCCATGACATTATTTTACAATGTCATTATTCAGTTTATAAGAATATCCTCAAGCTTTTCCTCAACAGCATTTTTGTCTGAAAACACATATTGCAGTGGAAATCTAGGTTGTTTCTGAAAATATTAAAAGGAATTAAAATTCCTTAGGAATCGTTTCATTAGCTGACTCCACAAAAACTTTTACAGCACATTAATTTTATTAGACAAGGAATACTGGTTCAGAGTCTTATAAGACATATGTAGAGAGAGAGAGCATATGTGTATGAATAAATAGATGCATGTCTAAATAACTGTGCAAGAAATATACCTGTTTTGCTATAAAGTTTTAGCGTTACTACAGAAATGCACTGGGTCTATATTTAGGTTTCTACAATTGCCAGTTTTAAACACTGTTACTTTCTACTTTTACTTGCATTTTCTTTGTCTTTGCAAATTCCCTTGACCTAAAAACTGGCATGTTTACTGCCATAGGCAAAGTTTTGCAAAGTTTCAAGAAAATTGAAGAAAGCAAGTATTACATGTTATTAAGAATTCACCTAATTGAAAAACTGAGCTTAGTTTATGTTTCTACAATTTCCTGAAACTCAGAAGTGATTTTCTAGTTAGGTTTTATGTTTTCCATGGACTTAAACCTGAAAATTTATATTGGAGATAACTGTCAGCATATATACATTGACCCTGCTCTAATTAAGTGCATTTCCATCTAGGGACTAAAAATCATCATATAGTTATCATAGTTTCAGATCATTGGAGCTGAATAGTGGTAACCTGTCAGGATATAATGCTGTCACTATCTTTACATGTATATTCATTTCTAAAATCTCCCATAAAAATAACTGTCTTGTTTGTTTTGGCTAACTGGACAATGAATTTTTGAAGACTTACCCCTTTTTTCTGAAGTGTTTTGAGACTGAGTTGAAAAAGCATGAAGCACATATTACAAACCACTCTTCAATGTGGTTAATGTTGGAAAAGAGGATTTCAGTGTTTACCTTGATTGGCTGTGATTGAAGGGTCAGGATTTGAGAGATTTTAATTTCTTTTTCTTTCCTTCTGACTTTCAAAAGGAGCTAAAGGAATAGAGAGAAGTAAAAAATCAAATGCAAAGTTAAGATTATCTGTCTATATAGAAGGATGTTTTATTCACAATGTATAGACATGTAAAATTTCATCTCCCATTCTTAGTATTTTGCCATTAATTAAGAAAACTCTTTCTTAAAAATCAAATAATCTCAGGACATTCTGCAAGAGAAAAAAATGGATAATGGATGTATGGTGCATATTTCAAATTTAAAACAAGAAATAATTTTATGCTACTATATGTATTTTAACTTCTCTCTCCACAATGAATCTAAGGAATGAGAAGTGTTATGAATTCAGAGAATTTCATATGGCAATTGATGGAGTGAAAAATGATCAATATATGTGACAAGACAAAACAAGCCTTCTTTCAAATTAGAACTGGTTTCATTGAAACAAGATGCATGGTTCAAATCTGGTAGTTTTTTGGTTAGATCCACAGTACTTATCCAATGCTGAATATGGATGATACCTGAATTCCAGTTAGTTCTATTTATACAAGTACAGTAAGTAGAGAAAAAAGCAATTCTTCACACATTACAAAGGTCACTGTAATCTTAACATAGATTTATGGGGGTAATTTAGAGCAAATCATGTTTTCATCCAAGTATTAGTGCTACTTTGTGTTATATTCCATCCAAAGACAGTCCTTATACTGCTTAAACTCCAGTCTAACGAAAAGATCTTAATTCAGGCAGGGTTAATAGAAGAGAGTAGTACAAAATTTAGATTGCTTTTAAAGGAATATAAAAATTATTTCCCTTTTAGAATGTATTTTAAATTCCTAACTGCTTTCATTAAACTTCACAGGTGCATATTAAATTGTTGTTATTTGCTAAAATTCATAACTGAAATGTTTTCTTAAGACAAGAAAAAGGTCATCCCTCTGTGAACACAGGGTCATTCATTGACTCAGCCCACAGCTATTGTTAGCTACTTTGTTATCTGTGTGGTCCTATGGTTTATGTACTGGTTGTTGCAATAATGAAAATTAATATAATACTATATTTCTGGTTTCTAATAATAAATAGCATGTTTATTTAAATAATAGTAATTTTAGAAGAATACTCATCAATACAAAAGTCATGGCTAGGTAGAACAATTTGTTTAGATGAAATGTGTTCTCAGGAACAGGTTCATATTTCTGGTGATTAATGGTTATTCTGGGATTCGTAGAAAGGCCTGTACAGAAAGTCCTTTATTATATCTTCTTCCTTTTTTTCCGTATTGTTAATTTTCAGTTGAGAAATAGCTATAGGAATTTTTTCTGTTTTGTAGCTGCATGAACACACACCTAAACAAAGTTCTATATCTGCTCACTTTGTAACTGGTATTTGTTGTCAACATAAATTCAAATTATTTTGATTTTTCACAACAAATTGCTTCTTCGCTTATATAGGAGAAAGAGAGATATGTGTTCATCCTGTGTAACAATGAGGACTCAATATCTTTAAAAATATTATGGACAAGTATGCATATAAGGAACAGTAATTTGCTAAGGTGGCTTCTGGTAATTTTGTCTAGGGGAGGTGCATTTCAGTTTTACATGCTGAAGTTAATATGCTGTAGATATTTATATTACTTACATACATGTATCTGTTGTTGCATCTTTAAGAGTCCTTTCATACAATTTTATGTCTTTTCTTTCTACAGTATTTTCTTCAATATTCTCATGACAATATTAACTAGAAAATTTGCCAAATCCAATAATCAAATACATTAAATATTAGCTCCCCCACACCACCCTTGAGCATATTCAAAACCAGTTCTAACTTACTTCTTCATTCTCCTTCCTTATCAAAGTCAAAATAAAAATTTGGAAAATTTTGTATTTGTGTACCCAGAGTAAAGGAATGACATTTAAAAAAAGCCAGTGAGTCTGCCATTCAAGAAAGAGAAACTCATTAAAGAAGCAATTCCTTTCAAGAGGGATGCAACTCGAATTTTAAGCAGATGACCTGCTGCTGCTTCACAACTCTTACAATGAATCTATGTAGGTTTCATTCCTGTCTGCTAATGTGACTCAACTTGTTGTACATAAAAGTGTTATAAATATTGATGATAACTGTTAAGCATGATATAGTGTTCCATGTTAGCAGCTCAGCTACTCAGGAGATAATTCTTTTCCTTGGGAAATGTCAATCAATCATGAGAGGTGCCCTGTTGAGGAGAGGAAAGGAGAAGGGTAGAACAGAAAAACAAAGGGAAGAGGAAGGGAGGGAAAAGGGAACAGACCAGCATTTTGGTTCAAAGCACTAGTGCAGTTTTGATGTAAATACCCTGGCCATCCTTCTTCTCTGTGTCTATATTTGGTTTACAGTGTGGTTTTGACATATACAAAACAAAATTCTTTTTAAGGACATAAAATGGTAAATTCTGCTCCAGGGGTGCAGCAAAGGCTCTCCAGCCCCTAATGGGGACACAGGGACCAACAGCCAGTCCTTTGGAAAGCTTCAAAGCACATGTGTGGTAGGGAAGTTCAGTAGAGACTAACCTACCCCATAGTAAACCCCATGGGCCATATGTAGCTACTCATATTCACGTAGGGAACTCAACTAACTCTTTAATATACTAATCTTGTCCTGCTGTGCTGAACAAGTTCCTAATGTTTTGCCTTTTTTAACCATAGGGAAGCCTAAAAAAGACATATTGGGTTAACTGGAGAATCCCAGTATCAGCCACTCCTCCTGGTGTTGTGTCATCTGTAAACTTGCTGAGTTGACAAATCATTAATGAAAGTGTTAAAAGAGACTGGACCCAGTATTGAATGCTGGGCTACACCACCAGCCTCTGGCCTCCAACTAGATGTTTTCTTGATGGTCATCACTCTCTGGGACTGGTCATTCAGCCAGTTTTCAATCTACCTCAATGTCTGCTCATCCAGCCTGTATATCAACAGCTTGTCTCTGAGGTTCTTATGGTAGTGTCAAAGGTGTTACTGAAGTCCAGGTAGAATATACCCACTGCTCTCCCTGCCTCTACCAGGCCAGTCATTTCATCATGGAAGTTTATCAAGCTGGTCAAGCGTGACCTCCTTTTGGTGAAGCTGTGCTGACTATTCCTGCTGATTTTCTTGTCTGTCATGTGCCTGGAAATGTTTTCCAGGATTAGGTGTTCCATTACCTTCCCAGAGATCGAGGTGAGGCTGACCAGCCTGTAGTTCCCTAAGTGGTTTATGTGTTGTTAGCAGATTAATATTATAAACATTGTTATGATTTGTGTCACAAGATGAAGTGGTGGAGAGACCTTTTTACTTGATAATATTTCTCCTTCCACTAGTAACATGATGACTTTTTCAGTAACATATCAAACCAAGTCTGAATATTCAAGAGTGTTCCAGCAATAATAGGAAAATCATTATTGCTTTGGAAACCACTGAGAGATTAAAAAAAAAAAAAAAAAAAAGGGCAAAGCATGAAAAGCACACAGAGACGCTGACATGTGCTTAGGTGAGCCAGGCACCTTCATCTGAATCTATAAAGAATTCTTTCCAGACACAGCGGTATTCCTTCTCATTTTACTTTAGCCTCTATTAGAGGTGAACTTCTAAGGTTGATGGAGACAAGCAAGGGAAGGGGTAATGGAAGAAGGGAAGAAGGGCAGGAAGGAAGATATTGAGAACCCCAGGAATGAGGAAAAAGAAAGATCTAATAGGCTCTCTGGGACAGGCAGTTGCACTAGCTGCAACCTAACTAGGATTTGAAGCACAGGGCAATGTGGGAAGGGGAGCAAGATGACAACTGTGGGCACTTAATGGTATCAGGGTGATGGAGGGGGCTTTGGTCATTACCCCAGTGAGCTGAGCTCCCATTAAGGAGTCAGTGAAGGGACTGTCTTTGTGCAGACATTCATTTGTGTTGCAGTAACATTTTAAATACAAATTAATGTCTTTGGTATTCATCCTTTAATAGTTCTAGATCTGGGATCTGGTCCAAACCAGAATACTTTGTTTATCACAATTTCAACATGGTTTTAACTAAATTGATATTTTTAGAAAGGAATTTTACTATGTTTAAGGCATTCAAAGCATGCATCTGCCACCCTGAGCATCCACTTCATAAACAAAGAAATGTACTCTGCTGATCTTCCTTAAATTCTTATATTACTGGCTCTAAAAAATATCTCCAATTTCTATCTTATTTATGCCACCTATATTTAACTTGCATGGAACCTTGGCATCTATGTCTCATTTCCCAGTGTAAGTTACTCTTACAATGGCTTGAGTATGAAATGCTTTGAACAACTTAGCAAAGCCACAGTGGCCACTATTTAGCAGCTGAGCCCTCTTCACTTTGCAGTTATCATGATGCTACACCTCAGCACGTTTGTCTGGATTAGAGTACAGTTCAGTTACCTTTTGTCCTTACTGGTTTTTAGTTACAGGCACTGTGTATTGTCTGATCTTTACCCTTGCATTACCTATTCTCTTGTAGTGACTTATTAAGTAATACTACTTTTCTTGCAGCTTTAATAGACCACTCTTCTCTAATTGAAGGAACTCTGCTATCTAAGAAGCAGCATGTTTCCAAAGTAAAGTACAGCGACAGGCAGGAGACTTAATTTCTTTTACTGTTTAGACAGTGACTCACTGTTTGACTTTGTGCAAACCACTTAGGAGGTCCAAATTTACAAGCATCTGCACAAAGTTTGGATGTCTCCATTTTGTAGCCTACCACAGAGTTTTGTTCTGAGAAGCGCTCAACACAGAGAACAGCAGTTAAAGGCAGTGAGAGCTGCAGGTGCTTGAAATATTAAAAAATCAGGATAGTATTAAAGTGTTTCAAAGTCAACATCTTAAAACTCCAGGTGATTTCAAGCATTTTTTTTTTTAATATTGCCTTGAAAAATACTGTTCCTTGATTTTCCTATCTGCAAATAGAAAATAATAACCTTCACAAGGTCTGTTGATTGGAAATGTTCATAAAACATTTTAGGATTTCTTATGTTATAGAATGAGACATTTACTCAGCCATGTTAGCACTATTATTAAGTTGCACATACTGGAAGCATTACAAACAACACCAGACAGAAATAACTCAGCTGAAACTTAGATTCAGTTTGCTATACTGTGGCTATTCATCAGCTTCTGATAAACAAGATTCAGTCAGTCTTCACTGCACACTGATCCACATTATTGGGTACCTTATCAGTCAAAACAAAAAATGAATTAGTCATAATCCTGTCTTTCCTCCTAGAAAGTGACATACATCTGTGAAAAATCATCTGTGGTTACAAAGGTGAAAAAAAGCATTCCATTAATTAGACTCGAAAATAAGTGCTTTGCCACAATTAAAAAGGATCTGAGCAAACAGATGTAACAGAAGTTGAGCTCAGAGGAGTTCATCGTGATGTGATTACTTGCATTGGCAACCAGCAATGACAGTGTGGTGGTTTCCAAAAGGTATTATTTTACTGACAGTGCCAGCAGCAGCAGTGCCAGCAGAAACATCGTTTCTGGTAGTAAGGTGCAACAACACAGCCTTGTCTGTAAACAGGAAGATCCAGTTGGAGTAGAGTTTGATAACAGCTTTGGCCAATGAACTTGCTTACAGTTTCCTTCTCCCACCAATGTACCTATGTTTTACTCTGTGGCAGCAAGCCTAGTTGCATGACAGGGCACTTAGGGCAGATTATACCATGACAAAACAATATGCATGAAAAAAATGTGAGACTAAACTCAGTAGCAATGTGTAATGACCTAAGGGGTCACCCAGCCTGTGTGTGTATAGAGATCGCTACCATGGGTTTGTAGGATTCCGTCATACACAAGGACATGCAGGCTTTGATCCTCTAAATGTATCTACTTTATTACTTTATTACAGAGTATCATAAATACCACACAAATCACCGCTAGCAAGAATGCTACCACAAAAACCACCACTAACAAATATACATATGATTAATAAAGTCAATATATGTATACCTCCCCAGCTATTACAAATTACTATCAGCAATCAATAATATAGTATCAATTAATAATATGGCAGTAGTCAATAATAGCAGCAATCAATCATATAGCAACAATCAATATAACAACCATTAACTGCAACAACCAAGTAGGTATTGTACTGTTACAGCTTACTACAAATTTATAATTAGTGAAGCAACTTATCACCAATGTTAACAGCAGATACACTTATGATAGATTACTTATATGGATATATAATACTGGCTGGAGTCAAGTGAATTACATTTCAGAAAGGGCCAAGCCATCTCAAAGGACAGGATAAATCAGTCACCAATCCCAGAGGTGGGGGGACAAATCGAACCCAGAGGTGGGAGGACAAACTGTACCAACTCCAAAAACGGGGACCAATAAGGTAACAGGCAGACTCTCACTTCAAAAATAATCCAATCATGGAATCTGGAGTCAGCCAGGTATCCCCAGCGAGAGTCCAAGATCTCATAGAAAGTTTGTGCAGAATTCAACTTGTTTAGGAAAGTCAAAGTACATACAGCATGGGAGGTTCTCAGAGAGAGAGCCTTAATTTTGAATAAAAATTAAGTCCTTTTTATATTATAGAGACATGAGAGGGTGTAGGACACCACCACTTTGAGCAGCCAATAGATGCTGTTAATGTCTGTTCTTCATCTGGAACAGCCGGTAGGTGATGATGTTTCTGTTCTTTAAGCCTGATTTTATTTTCCCAGACTGCTTCCACTTTTTCAGACAGTAAGTTGCTGTTACAGTTTATTTGGTTTTGTGCTTCCTGATGGTATCTCAGGATGTCACCTGTTTCTAGGTTCCTCACCTGTACTTCAAAGAGGCCAGATGCACTTTTCAAGGATGTTTCTGGTCCCAAGGCCTAGTTCCCAGGCTCACAGCTCCCAGACTGGTGGGCATTTTCTTTTGTTAGCAATTTTCCCCTTTCTAATCAGGCCTTTCTGGCTGCTCACATCACAAAGTTATAGTATTAGTTATGATTTAGAGTAAAATGCCAAACTAAAGCACTGTCCTGGGTTCAGCTTAATTCGGAGTTCATTTTCTTCCTAGTAGCTGACATAGTGCTGTGTTTTGGACTTAGTATGAGAACAATGCTGATAACACACTCATGTTTTAGTTGTTGCTCAGCAGTGCTGACACTGGTCAAGGACTTTTCAGCTTCCCATGTTCTGCCAGGGGCACAAGAAGCTGGGAGGGGGCACAGCCAGGACAGCTGACCCACCCTGCCCAAAGGGCTATTCCATACCATACGGCGTCACGCTCAGTATAGAAACTGGGGGGAGTTGGCTGGGGGGGGGCAGCGATCACTGCTCGGGGATGGGCTGGGCATCGGTCAGCGGGTGGTGAGCAATTGCCTTGTGCATCACTTGTTCTGTGTATTCTATTATCGTTACTATTATTATTATTTTCTCTTTTCTCTGCTGTCCTATTAAACTGCCTTTATCTCAACCCAGGGGTTTTACTTTTTATTTTCCCGGTTCTCTCCCCTATCCCACTGTGGTGGGGGGAGGGTGAGTGTCCGGCTGTGTGATGCTGAGTTGCCGATTGGGTTTAAACCACAACAAGCACACAGCACTGTTATTCACCTTTTACAGGCTTCTCTGCGGATGCTAGAGAAACAGGAAATGGAAGCTAAATATTACACTGCCTACAAACACTTGCCTCCTGGGTAAATGAACTTTTGGACATGAGTGTGCATCCTCAAGGTTTCACGTATAATGCTAAGAATTATCTCCTGCTGTAGAATTTTGCTCTGTCAAAATCTACACCTAAGCAATTGGGTTCTTCTGTTACTGAACTCTACAGCTTACTGGAAATGCTCATTATAATCTTCATCTTTATTGGCATTGGCTGCTGGTGACCTTTCACCCTCTCACTTCAAGAGAATTCATTTCTCCATGGTTTTTCTTCTGAAAAATGGACATTTACTCCTATTGTGAAAAAATTCTGATACACTGCAGACACCACCAGTGCTAGGTGTTACAGATATTACAGTCACCATTATTATTGTTATAATGCAGAGGTGGAGATGGGGGGGTCATGCCATTAGCCATTACTCTGGGGTCATGCCTACTGTTTCTGAAGCTTGTGGAAGGAAGGTGTAGGTCAGTAGTCAGTATAAAAGTACTTGTGAATATCAAGACATCCTTTAATTTGAAGTTGGACCTGTTGCTACATATTGAAAGACTTGAATATCACTCTCCACCTCTGTCTGCCAGAATAAAAAAAATATTAAGAAACTAATTTTTTGAAATTACTGAGCTCCAGAAAGTGTGCGTAATATTTGAAAGAAATTCTTAGGTTCACAGACTTTGTAAAAATTTCCCTATCGGTAGAGTCTTTTAACTACAGTGAACAGGGTAAAAATCACTCTGAAGTTCATAACCTGCCATTCACTACGTGATATATATCATTCCCTTGTGCCTGCTTGCCTTGTGCCTGTAAATAATGATTTCTCACCACTGCAGGATTTGGCTTTTAGTTTCTAAGTAGAATAATTTTCTTCTTCATTTAAGTTCAGAAGTCAGCTCAGCTTCCCTTGAGCTGACCAAACTATTGCCCATCACACAAATACAGAAGTGCTTTCACACTTCCCAATAAATCAGTACAAATCCTTGCTTGTGTTCCATTAAGGTAGGTGTTATATCTTTGATTCCTATATGGACAAATTCAAAGTAAAAAAAAAAAGGATGATGTGAGATGGGAGAAATTACTAACTCATGGAGTAGTTGTAAGTCTTTAAGCTCTATTTTAAATTATCTTGTTTTTTAAAAGGCTTGGGCTGAAATGTGACAACCTTGATAATGAGCCTGAGGAACAATTTCTTGCCTTTAAGATTTCCTGGTATACCTACCCTCTGTGTGTCTTCTCATATTCCCTTTTAATCTTCACCTGTGAAGACTGTACAGTACCAGAAATAGATTGAAGCAGAAAAGCAGAAGAAAAAGATGCTAAATGGAAAACATTGCACTGAGAATTCAAAAGCAGTCTTGAAACACACATCCACAGTGGAAATACTTCTTTTTTTTTGTAGCAAGCATATTCTTCAGTGCAACCTACAGTACAAGGCTTCCCAGATGACATTTAGGAACAGAACTGCCTTTGATTTTAATGGAAACTATGTTTGCTATGGATGGTGCTGTCTGTCTTGCAGTCACCAGGTAGCCTGGTTGCACAGCAGGAACCTCTTGCCTGTAGTATAGACACAGATTGCGGGACCCGCTTCAACTATCTAAAGATGCCTGGAGTTTCCTCCAGTTCAATGTGGGAGGCATTGCATTTCTTAGAGAAGCTTCTTTCTTCCATACAGCTGATGTTGCCCTGACACATCTTTGAATTAGCTGGGAAATGTAGGCCCATTTGAAAGAGGCTAAATGAAGTAGGAAAGTAGGAGGAAGGTCTGATTTAGCCACTTCAGGAAGAAAAGTGGAGTTACTGAACAGGCAGGTGAGCAAAAGTTAACTATTTTTCTGAACCATGCTGCATCAGAAGCAGTAAATTTGTTTAATAAATGCAGAAGGGCATTTTTGGTCAATTGCCAGGATATTTTAAGGAGACATGAAGGGTATTGCGCTTCTATACAGAATGAAATTTTAAAAGGTCATTACTTTCCTGAGAGAGGTCAAAAGTGGGAGAAAGATCTATCCATGTCTCAAGCTATTTTTTCTAGCTAACTACAGCAGGTCTCAATCAAATATCTCTCCAAACCTATTACCTCTCTATTTCCCTCTCTTACCTTGCCCTTCCACAATATTTAATAACTTTATCGCTGCTTCCCCTTTCTAACATACAAAAATTCACTGATTCCTAAATGGTCACTAATGAGAATGTAATCTCTCTTGTCTGAGGTTCACTGGGAGACTGCGTAGCCCTACAGTGAGCTATTCTTACACAGCCTTCCTGCATAGCCTTTCTGTGGATACTGATTTTGCACTTCTCTTCTACTCTAATTTCCTGTTCACTCTGTAGTATAGCATTTATTAGTCACAGAAAGTTGAAAAGTGTAAGACTCTGCAGCTGGAGTACTCTGAGGCTTGCAAATAACCACAGAAGGGTTTTAGACCTTTGGGTAATGTGCTGTAAAAGTAAAAGCTGTGATTTACTGTGTCTTCCAGTTACTGAAACCTAATGGCTAGCCCACCTTCTGTGGAATTCAGTGGTCTGCAGATGTTTCTATCTAATAAGAAGTTTGAATAAATTGTGGTTCTTTCTTTTTAATGCATCATACTTCCATGTTATTGTACAACCTTTTTTGCAATTATTTTTTGACAAAGCTGAAAATAATAGATTTATTTTTATTTTAAAAACAAAGCGTGTTTTAAAAAATTAAATCCGTGACCATTAATAGTAAAAAACACAGATGAGTTATTCCTGTTACTTCATGTTAAATCAGTCTAAAAAAATATTAATATATAGACATATGGATATGTGTGAACACACAGTAATAGCTTATATTGTACGTACACACACTCAAACAGATCGCAGATATATAATTCTGTAACTTATGCAAGAGAAAGAAACTCAAGGAAACAGAAAAGTTAAGTGCAAATCATACGTAAGATAACTGATTTGGCATTATTTCAACAGAGAATTTCTATCTTTGTTTGTAATTTCCACTAAAAAAAAACCCAAAAACCAACATATATATTTATATCTATATATGAAATGCCACAGGATGACATGATTCTTAAGAGCAATGTCTTCCTTTCCAAGTGTGGTTGTAAACCCTGCAGGGAAATGATTGATCAGCTTAATAACATCTAGGAATTTTTTCCAAAAGGTGATGCTAGGAAGTGGAATTTTTTTGCTAAAGATATTTTTATGGCCAGAAAAAAAAACCCACCTTATATGTAAATTCAATAATTTATTGTTAGTATAATTTAAATCCTGTCTACTTGAAGAATTCTTATTAGTTCAGTTATTATTATTACAGAAAAAAGAAAGAAATAGAAAAAAAAAGAAAATAATACAACTGCAGAAGTTGTTGAAATTTTCCTACATACACTCCTGATATTTACCACTTTTATGGTGTTAAGGTTGATTTTGCAACACATTCTGGATCCAAAGATTGGCTTCTGTCTGGGGAGAGGGTACAGTTAGTTGTCAGAATCCTGAGTCCTTCACTGAGACTAGTGTGGGTGATTTATTCCTCCTCATCTAAAACGCACATTGGAACATTTTTAGATATTGGCAAACATGCTCACAACTTGCTATTTGTTCACTGTTTTTCAGACTCTTTCATCTGGATTTACTATTTATGGTCCACTTTACATATGTTAGATAGACGTTCGTTGTTCTCTTTGCTGCCTGTAAAACTGATTTTGCCAGGTCTGCACCTTCTTAGCTGTTTATAGCCATTGGGTCTTCATCATCAGCCTGCATCCTTTTTCTTGTCATTGTGTGCCTGCCCCTCTCTACACTGCAACCTGTATCCCCACTTTCATGGTTTGTTTTGTCATACGACAGCTATATTCCTCTATGGTATGTTGTTATGTTAGAGTCAGAAATATTAGATTATACACAGAATGACTACTTGTTACTACTACCTATATGAAAATTGCACCATAGAAAGTAAGCAAAATCAAAATGACATGGACCTAGTTACCTGTTCATTTAAAAAATTTCTGTTACAGCTCTACAACAAAATTTAGCTAGGTAAAACAAGTTTAGACAAAGTAAACCTGACAAGCCCCAGTCTTGAGGCCTTGCAAAATTAGTACAACAACTATGGCCTGTTAATAGCAGTGGCAATATCTTATTCACTGGGCTACAGAACCCATTCCATTCAGAGAAGTATCTAGTCCCTTTTCTACCTTTCATGTAAATGAGATGCTTCATGGCTAAGGTCTGCAAAATCCAGGTGCTGATTGGAGAATCTCATATTTTAGTCAAAGGAAATAAAAAGTGGTAGTGTGGAAGTGCTTCTGCTGGAGGTAGGAACTGAAGCTGTACCTCTCAAAGATGAGTAATGGTTCACCCCTTTCAGTATGTGTCTCTAAACAGTTGCTAACAAACAAGTGCTTACAAGACAGGAGGGAGGGTTAACATTCACTACTAAAGGTGCCAAAGATGTGCCATAAAATACAATTTTGAAGGTTTATTAGATCATGAATTTTTACCACTTGGTGATTTGGGTAACAACTAGACCGGGAGAAGAGTATATTTGTAGGCTTACGCACATGGATACTTACTGGCATAGATAACTATCATTAGTGATTAAAAACATACAAATACTGTAAGGGAATTGGAAGTGAGATCTAATTCTCTCTTTTCCAATACAGTGGTTTCAACACTGGTTTTCTGTAATCATTCTTTTCATAATCTTTATAAAATTTCACTTTTTTCTACAAGGTGAGACAGCTCTAACAGAAAGGTGAGCAGTTTGCCTTCCTCTGCCTCACAAATCTAAATAGTTGCTGAACTGCAGATGCAGGTTTGAAGCATTCAAGCAGTATGGGACTGAGCTGTAATATCACTTAGGTAAACTCTTATCTACTAGGCTGGTCTGCAAAAAGTTAACAAGAATAGTATCAGAATTTTTCCCTTGTACTGATGTATATTTTTTTTTAAAAGACACAATGTAAGTCAAAACTACACTCCAGAGCCTAAATTAAGTGTCTTTCTAAAGGCAAGGTCTAGGTAAATTTTTCAATTCAAACTTCAAGGCCAATAGTGAGGAAAGATTGTTCATAATTCTCAAATGCATTAGCTGTGAAATTGTTAGTTAGTTCTACCACAGTGCCTTTGGTAGAAGAACTGTAGACATCTAATATGTTTCCTGGTAATGACATAGACAGGTCTGAGTAGGGCAGTTAATTGTCTTTTATTTATTTGTTTGTTTATTTTTGACTAGGCTCAAAATTATTGAATAGATGTAGTTCCCAGCTGCTGACTGATTTCCAGGAAAATATTTTAAATAGAGAATAATTCGGAACAGGAAGACATTCTTGTGACTCCTTTAATCAGGATACAGTATTGCAAAACTCAAGGGAAGAAGCATCTGAGAACATAAATCAGGTTGAGTAAAAAAAAACATGGGAAAAAGTAAAGCTTTAAGATTATATAACTGCATTTACTGTTTTGTTAATAAAAATGTCTGCAGGAAAAAGACTGGTTTTCAGCCTTCATGTAAAAGTTAATTAGTCCAAAAGCTCACATAGTAATACAACAGTGGTGGGTTTTGGTTAGTTGGTTGGAGTTTTTTTACTTTTCCAATTGAGGATGGTAACAGTTGTTCAAATTTACTGAAAGTGTTGTGATTTCTTTGTTGCTGTCAATTTAACTTACTGATGGGATATGTAGGTAGAAAAGATTCTTGTTCAAACAATAATTATTTTAAGGAAGTCTTACGCTGTTTTTTTTAGGATGATAAGCCAAATGGTGACGCATGCATCTACCATAATTTCAAATGAGTAATTTGAAAATGAAGTAATCAACAAAGTTGTAATTGCATGTTATCTAGAAAAGGTCACTAAAAAAAAAAATATGAGAAAGCATCCTTAGAAAAATGTTTGTGAGGTGGTTTACATTCAAACAACAGAAATTATTTTATATTCCCTCCAGTATAGATGAATATACATAAACAAAAAAGGATAATAATGTAAATTTGTAACTTTTCCATTCTTCTCAGTACTATCCTTTCTTTATAGGGTAGTAGAAAAAAAACAACTCCTCATTCCTGTTTCTTTTGTTGTTGTTGTAAGAAATACCATTTTTGTTCCCCTAACAGCATAAAACAAAGCGCTTTTGAATGCTGTATCCATTCTGACACAAGAAAGGTATCTGAGATTTAATTCATACAGTCAACCAACATACGATGTCATGCAACATACAAGGAATGAAACATGAGAGTCAAATGAACAAATCTCCACATATAGGAAGGTTCGAGTGATCTAAGGTTTTAAATACAGCTCTATATGTAAATATAACTTTTTTTCTTTTCTGTTCCACAGGTTACTGAAAAGGAGTCCTAATACATTTTGATTCAGTTCAGCCCCTGAGCATCATCGGTTTTCACTCATAGAAGAACTATTCTGTGGAGACCATTTCTGTTTTGAAGAACAACTTCTGTACAGCAAATAGGAGAGCTGAGGTAGTGGATATTTAAACTAAACTGCTTTTGGAATATGTTCATGAGCTTTATTACTTGCATTTATTAGTTTATAAAATTAAAATCAAACACAGAAACTCTCACCAACAATTTAACCTGAATAAGCTTAGAAATGGAACATAGATTAAAAAAGGAAATCCATTTTTTTTAGATAATATTGTTTTGTTTCTCACCATGGGTTTGTAGAACACTCTGTCTAGAAAGTGTTTACCACTCCTTGTAAATGTTTTAAAATAATCCTGCAGTATACTCTTAACATAGGTGCACTAAATAACATCTTAAAAGTAATTTTTGTCTCATGTTTAAAAGCATTTGGTTAGTTCTGGAATACTCTGTAGACAAGATTCAAAAACAAAGTCTATATTGCACTTCTAATCTCCCAGGTATTTCAGTGTGGCTTGGTCTAGTTCTAGAATTTGATGTGTTTGTTGCAGGAATCTGAAACCACAGGCAAGTTCTTATGAAGGTAAACCTAAAGCTCAAGGATAATGCACCCTGTTAGACAGTCAGAGTTTCTTTGCAACTAATATTAAAGTGGTTTGTGTAACTCAGTGCATATTTTATTAGACTATTTGAATAAATACAAATCTGTATTAAAGAAACAGGTGAATGTCAGAAGTGGTGTGCTCATTAAGAGGCTATTGTGATACAAACGAGTGCGATATAGCAGCTGTAGGTATGAGTCATTTGAATCTCATATTCATTATCCAGATGAACAATGGATATTCACTTTAAATTTATCATGAATACAGCCACAGATGGAAAGAAGATGGACATCTGCAGTTATCTGTTAACTGGTGTGCTTCATCATTTAATACCTGAATGACTTATGATCATGTAGTTCAGAACACCTCTAATTAATTTTTGAGTTGAGTCCTTATTCTCAACCTCAAACTATGGTTTATTAATAGGTCAACATAAAGAGCTTGCTAAAGTGTAATGTGTGGCTGTGCAAACATATTTGGAAGCACATAGTTCATTGTTGGATGTCAGATGTTTTACCTGCCTACCCAACTAATTGAGAATCACATCAGAAAACCAGAAAGCCATTGTAATGAATGAGACAGACACTGACCTCAAAACAGACATAACTGAATTAGAACTGATTAACTTGATAAGAGTAGATTCACAGTGCCATTTTACATATAACACAGTTTAACTCATTTTCCTGCTCTTGACAATGTATTGCTGCTACTAAAAGCATAGGAAAGATTGGCAGGTGAATTTTAACTTGTTTTCTCGGTACAAGCCTTATTAAGTAGCAGATTTATTGAAGGATATATTTTATATAATAAAATATTTTGGCTCTGAATGCATGCAAAGAAGGCCTTCTGGCATCTAAGATCTTTCATGTCCTTGAGGAGCAAGAGGTGGTAGGAGGAGAGATGAAGGAAGAGTGTTTTTTTTCCCAAGCTATAAATGAAAAATCACTCTCTCTTATCTTTTTTGCCAAAGAACAGCAAAGATAAATTTAAGCCATCATTTTGTTTGAAAATTTAACTTCGTACAGATTTCCGTTTCTCACATTAATAATTATTTATAGGCTGAATAATTGTTTATACTGTGTCAGAATTCAGTTAGTCTTTAGGCTGGAGGCTTTTCATAGTCTAATTTTGACAAATATGCCAGTATCATTTGTGTAGGTATTCTTTCTACATAAATCTATCATATCAGGTGAAAGAACTAACTTCTGGCCTGCCAGCCTTTGTGCACAATGTTAACTTCATCCTCTCTTGCAATAGAGCAGAACTGAGTCTTGTGTCTGTGTCTTAAATCCATGTGGTCCATTCCTAATAAATGTTAAAGTGTTCATTTGTAGAAATTCCTATGTAAAAAAATGCATAAATTGCTAGTGAAACAGAAATCACGCCTTTTTTTGTTCCACTTCTATAACGAAGGAAGATGATTTGGCACAATTTTATGCCTAAGCAGGAGCTGCTTATTTACTAGCGAAGAATATGCCCTCAAAACAATATCTTTGTTACTCCATGCCCCCTCAACTTCTCAGTAAGTACACAGTGTGAAATAAAACAGATTTAGGGAAAACACTCAGCTCCCCTGACTGTAGCCCCTTGATTTTTTTCTCAGCTCTGAGGTCCAGGAATACTTTCATCCCTCCTTTCCCAAAATCAGTAAGATCTCAATTTTTTTTTGCCTAAATTTCTGCTAATTCCCCTGTTTCTGTTCTTTAATTTCTGTGGACTTATCTTTTGTTGGATTTCCCAGGAATAAGGCTTACATACAGAACTGTTAAATCAGAATAGCTGGTGCATGTCAAAGTCTGATTCTTCATTTTAAGTTAATCACTCAGATAAATGTAGCACAACAGTGGCAAAGCGTACATAAACAAAAGAAATCTCTCTGATGCATGTTTTTGAATAGGCTTTGTCAGTCTTTTTATAGTATCTGTCTTTACCATGTGGACCTTGGCATGGTGATTATATTTAATAGACCTTTTTAGAACTTCTCTTCCTTTCAAATTTTGCTGGAAAAAATTGCACCAGTTAGGAAAAACAGTTGCTAAAATGGGTTCTAAAGGGGTTTTGTACATTGTTATTTTAGACGATCTGAAATTCTGACAGTTGTAACAGTGATGGACAAGAACAAAAGTAGCAGTGATTTTCAAAAATACAACTCTGCATTGTCTTTCAAATGTGAAGATTTCAACAGATTAACAAACTGAGACAGTGGAAGGACCTGGCATGAATTAATCATTTTCTGTATGTGTGGAATTTAACAATCCTTAAATGGCTCATGCTGGATAAAAGAAAAATATAAAAATGACCTTTATCTTTGTCACCACTGCAAATCATGTTGTTCCACTGTTCCAGTGATGCATAGAGGTGGAAATAACGGAGATGAGTACAATAGACTTTTCCACAGACTGAGTTTTCCAGGTCATTTAATTCTCTCTAGTGTCTTCAGAACCTTTCCAACAGAGCTAATGATAACAGATTGCCACATTATCCTGATCATAGTGACCTGTTTGGGTAGCTGCCAGAAATTCTACTCACTGAAAACTATGGGTGAAAAGAAGTGTTTACTGAATTAACTTCTAATGGTTATTATAATGTATTCAGGAGAAATAAAATAATATATTGTATTATTGAGTACTTCATGTGTTAAGTAATAATTCGATTATTTTGAAAATTGACGCTTTAGATTTGGGTTGCTGCTCTGCTGCAGCTGGTTTTGAATTTTCATTGCAGACTCTGGCCTTCTGCCAGTTCACATTCCATGGGGATAGTTCCCCCAATCTAACAAGGCTGGTTTTTCAGCATATAGCCAGCTAAGGCTGGCTATCCACACCAACACTCTCCTTGCTAAAAAAGAAATAGCTGTGGCTCTGAAAGTGAGAAATGTAGCTTTTGCCTTGGAATTGTGATTGCTTTTGAGGGGCATGAGCTTAGAAAAGTGCAAAAAAGAAAGTTTAACCACCTGTGTGTATAGTGACATTCAGTCTCAGACATTGATAATTTTAGATTTTACCTTAATTGTTTGTGTCTCTAGCTTTAACATAATTTCCTGAGAACCAGGAAGCTTGAAATCAGATACAACATGTGATTTTTGCCATGAAAAACTGAGCCTGAGTTTAATTAAATAAAAGCACAGTAATCTGCCCTTTGGCTACTTGAATATTCAGTGTTTCTCAATTCCAATCAGAACAAAATATTTTTGTAAAAGAGATTCTTCCTGGGAGTTCTGTTTTTGAGATTCCTTGCTCCTGAGTGTTACTTCTATGTAATTTTGAAGAGCTAGAGGGATCTAAAATTTTAAATGTTTATTGTTTATTCAAACTGATTCCTAATTTTGATGTTTGAAAAAGAATTGAAATAAAATCTTTTTTTTTTTAAACTAATTTGAATTCCTACAGAAATGCTACATATATAATACTTCTTCCATACCTACACAAAATTCATGTATTACCAGAGGTTACTTACTATATACACCAATGATTCAGTTAGGCTTTCCATGTATAAGTCTTTGTTTTCTAACTTAGGAGTGATGTTCAAGCTTGCATTGAGCATGTAAGTCACCTGCATAGTTTTCCCTTGATTATGGAACGCCTTGTCTTGGGTACGCTCAATGAGCACATTCAGAAAAACCAGGGGATCAGGCCCAGCCAGCATGGGTTCATGAAAGGCAGGTCCTGCTTGACCAACCTGATCTCCTTCTATGACCAGGTGACCCACCTAGTGGATGAGGGAAAGGCTGTGGATGTTATCTACCTCAACTTCAGTAAAGCCTTTGACAGTGTCTCCCACAACATT